>JAVIAB010000051.1:33267461-33423383 GCA_032433765.1 Megaustenia siamemsis
CACCCTCTGGGCATGTGTGCCCCTGTGCCTCAAATCCATATGGGTGGCTCGACAGCTGTGCCTTCCTGGTCCTTGGCTAGCCTGCCTGTCAGACTTCAGTCCTGCATGCTTCCACATTGCACCCTCCCACACCCCATCCCACAATATTTACCGTCCAGTCATACCCAACATCAGCCACCTCCTCCACCCCATCAACCTCACATACCATTGCCTACACACATCCCAGGACTGCACCATCAGCACCAGCACCGGCCGTATCACCAACAGCAACAGCGGCATATACAAGGAACCAAGTAAAAAGTCCTTTGTTCAGTCTATTTAAGATTATGATTCACAATTTTTATTTACAGATGAGTTTTTATATATAATTTACCTAGGCCAGCATTCATATTTATGATTGGCCAACCTTACTTTCAGCTGAAATGCATTCCTGTAAACTTGTTATGATGCTAATGGTTCTCAGGTAAATATTTTATAAATAATTGAAGACTAATTTTGTCGAACTTGATATTGTGTCGCACCTACTACTATAATACATAATAATATAATTACCAAGAGGTATTGACTCCAAAAGTGTTGTTATGGAAACAGTGCCATATATTTTAAAGCAGTGATCTCTGCAATATGTGCCACTTTGGCATGCAAGGTTTCTGTTTTGAGATTGTGGTTCTGCCCTATGTGCCGTCTTCGGCTCAAAAGGACAATAGATAGATTGACACCAAACTTGCAATAAAAATCATGTGTTCAGTGATCAACACTTCCTGGATACCAGCAGCATATTTTAAAAATTACCTACCATTTACCTCCTCAAGTTCACACGAGAGCTTCAGAGGCCTTGCATATTACTATTTTTTACATTTTATGGGATTGCTTAATAGTGTTTAGTAAATATTTTTACAAAAATAAAAGCCTAGGTGATGGGTTGTGGTTTCTTTCTTCTTCATATTTTTCTACTATCTGAATTTTCAGACATTAATGCCAATTTCATCAATTTTCTTTATGGCCAACATCAGCTCCTTCTAGATATCTCAGGAAAGGTGTTATTATTCAAATCCAGAAAGTTGTTTATATTCTCTCTCTCTCTCTGCATTCAGGCTCAATCAAGTAAGAATTCCAGACTCTCATATGAAGTCAGCTGTCAGGCTAAGTGTGTTGATCGCCCCCACAGACAGAACATCACAATTAGAGTCTGTCAGATCCGCTCTGACTGAACACCCGTTAATACGTTGCACTGGTGTTCTGCCCAGTGGCCCAGTGCATCCGATTTCAGCCAGCATTTTATTCGGGTTTGCTTCCCTAGCCTTTGATTGTCCCCAATCTTCCTGCAAGGCAGCAGATAATTTTTCTGTAGGGGGATTCTGCCCTTAGATGGTAGGCCCTCCCAGGTTTACGAGCACCATCTGCCCGAGTCACTAGAGGTGACTAACAGACACGGACACACAAAGATGTGAGATGTGACTAACACAGACATCACACACAAAGATGTGAGATGTGACTAACACAGACATGCACACACAAAGACATGAGATGTGACTAATGCAGACATGAACACAGCGATACGAGGCATGACTAACACTGACACACATCAAGATATATGACACATGACTAACATAAACATGCACATAAAGATATTAACTTTATATTTAACTAGCGCCAAAACCAGAATTTGTATTTTTATATGAACAACTGACATTTGTTTCTGCTTGAATATTGGCTCAAGGGTTTCCTCTTAAATTTTCAGATGATTAGTTTTATTTTATAATTTTAATGAAAAATTGTCAATAATTAAGTTTCTGGAAATGCAGAGTTGTTATGGTTTTGTTCTAGTTTAACAGATACACTGTTATTATTGCTGTAGGACCGCTGGGCAGGGTTATTTTTGTTGTCATTAAGATAATAGTACTATTTATCTATCGACCTTTTGAGCCGTGGCTGGCCTTTAGGAAGTAGACCCAGATACTCTTTTTCTAAATTTTCTAGCGGTCTCAATCCTTGCAAAAAACATTAATCAAATCTCGCCATTTGTCTCTGTTCTGTGCAAGCATCTCGTTCTCAATGAGGGAGCCGATTCATGCTGCCTTTGCCTCTCTGATCAATGTTCTTCTCAGTGTCTCTCTGGGTCGGCCTCTTTCCTCCTACCTGTTGTTTCCCACATGAGGGCTTGATTTGCTAATCTGTTATTATATCACATGTCCAACATATGTCTATCATCTGGTGATGTCTCTAATTTCCTTGTTTGTTTTGAATCCGTTCCACGCCATACACCAAGTGTTTTCCTTTTAGACATTTGTTTTCAAATGAGTTCAACTTTGTCTCTTTGTCTTTTTGTTGTTTTCCAGCTCTCGCATGCATACATAAGGGTTAATACACATTTGATTTGAATAGTTTTGTTTTTGTGCTGAGGAGTTTTAATTTCCACGACTTTTCAAGGCTTCTGAAAGACATTGCTGCTATAGCTATTCTGATTTATTTCTGATAATAGTACTACTTTGAGAATAAAACGGTCTGACTTTTAAAATCTGTTACCTTATTTTAAGCAGTGTTAACTTAACTACAGTTGTTGTTATTCTTCTTCTTTTCTCTTTTCACTGATACCTAAAAGGTGTCGTGGTTTATATCATTTGTCGTTCTTGTGCTGCTCGAATTGTCTGAATTAGTGATTTTCCTTTGTTGTTACATGTCTCTGTCACTGCATCTATCCATCTTCTTCTGGTCTTCCTCTTGGTCTTTTTCCATGCATTCTCGAGAAGAACGCCCTTGATGGTGATTGGTGAGGATTCATTCTGACCAGGTGACCAAACCATTTAAGTTGTTGTTGTTCTATATATTCTTGGCAGGGTTTTGTTCCTACTATTTTTCTTATGGTTTCATTTGGTATTCTATCTCTTCTTATGTTGTTTGTTACTTTTCTCAAGCATCGCATCTCACATGTATTGATCTTTCTTAAATGTGATTTAGAAAGGGTCCATGTTTGACTTTCATAGCACAAAGTTGGTATGAAGATGCTATTTATCATTTGTTGTTTAGCTGGCATAGAAATGTTTGGATGTCTTAGCAATGGTGAAAGCTGGTATGTGACAGCATTTGCTTTTTGTATTCTCATGTCAATTCCTCTGTCTAGTTTTCCATCTTCTGTGAACATTGTGCCTAAATACTTGAATTCCTCTACTTGTTTTATTTCTTTATCTTTGATCTTAATGTTTAATGGGTGTCTTAATTTGCTTATTCTTATAGCCTCTGTTTTTGCTGTGTTAATTTTCATACTGTAGTCTGTGCAGCTTTTATCTAGAGATGTTAAATGCTGTTGTAGCAGGTTTTCATCCTCATATATTAGGCATTGGTCATCTGCGAAGAGTAGCTCATTGATGTTGGAGTTTTCTACCTCTATGTTATTATTTGATTTGTCCTTGTTGTTGGTTGTTTCCTGATTTATTTTGTCCATATATATGATGAAGAGGAGTGGTGAGAGGACACATCCTTGTCTTACTCCTGTTGTAACCTGAAACCATTCTGACAGACCTTCTGATGTTCTGACGGCACTTTGACTGTTTTTATATAGTGTTATTTATTTTCTAGTAGTGCAAGAACGCTTGAATTTCTTTTTCTACGGGCATTGAAATTCACTTATAACTTAAATTTGACTCCCATCGAAAATTGTGTCGTGTTGCCAGCACAGTCACACACCGGAAGTCCTGTGTCAAAGTGTTTCAAAGACATGTAATATACAAAATAAATTAAAATTAAAGAAACTAGCAACAACAACAAAATTTGTTTTAACCATGTATTCTCTAAATATTTGTTTTCTTTTGCAAGAAACATGCAACTATACACTTAATCCTCTCCTGAAGTCTGTGCCAAAATGCTTTGTGTGTAGTTATAAAATAGTATGGTTACATTTAATTGCTCATGTATTTCAGGAGGAAGACGTACATTCAGTGCTTGCTGAACAAAGGGGAGCTGGCGTATATCCACTTCATCCAAGCTTTCATCATCACCACCATCATCACCACCACCACCAAGCAGCTGCGGCAGCTGTGGCAGCCGTAGCGACCACACATCCTTCCCACAGTGGTCATCCTCACAGCCTTCCCCACCCAATTAGTTCGTCACAATCAGTCATACTTCAGGAGCCTGCTGTTCACCCAGCGCCTCCAGACTTTTATGTGAGTATTTTTATACTCCCACTTTCATCATAATCTACTATCATCTGTGACTCACCTATATTTTCTCTATGGTCTGCTCTTGCATTCCCTCTGTGCCTTACCCATTTTTCCTTATATATGAGCCATGCCATCTATGCTTTGTTGTGGCAGTTTTTTTTTTTTTTTTTTTTTTTAACTTTGTGACTACCTGCACTTTCTTATTTTCTAGCCTTTCCTCGCCGCTACTTTAGTTTATTGGCTCATTTGTGTCTTTCCAGGAAGATAAAATACACACGCTTCTTCTATTATAAATCCAGAGTGGTTCGAAGTAATTGTATCTTAAAATTTAAAACACTTTTATGGTTAAAAATTGAATATTGCATCCCAAAAACTCTCAGATTTGCCAATCTTTGATCTTTTTACTTTGAGCATTAACTGCTAAAATATCATTCATACATAATAAATCTTTAGCTAAGAAATGTACATTTTGTGTGTGGTGTCACCAATAAATACTACCTCCATATAATTTAAAAATGAATGGAACAACGTAATCTTCTGACATCAAACACTCCTAAATTTCTGAGAAAAGAACTAAAATGCCAATTTCAGATAAAAACAAAACAGCTGTGGCCATGTTTCCTTTATCTATGGCTTGTCTTTGCTTTATTTTTATGTGACCTACAACAACATTATGTTTATATATTACTTACCAAAGCTCAGGGAGCCACCGTACCTCAGTGTCTAGTGAACTGGACTACTAAGGACAAGAGACTGGATTTGATCCTGATCGATGGCTTCCAGGTTCACCTAGTCTTAAATGGGTACTACTGGTTATTTTTGTAGGAAAGAAGGATGACACTGACATAAAACCAACAAAATTACCATTTAAAAAATGTGCCAAAGGTCTTTTAAAAATATGGACACCAACACCATATCCCCTATATACCACCACCTGGTATTACAGGGCTCTATATTTCATTTAGCAAAGCTCTTATTTTTTTTTCTGTACTTGTTTTCATCATATTTGTGGTTCTTTTGAAGAGTTTTTACATGTCTCAGGTCATGCACATTTATATTACAATAATCTCAATCATGTTCTTTATCTCATTAGATTATTTTTTACATTTTCACAAAACAGTTGTCATTCTTATAATCTTTGTAAACTTTTTTATGACACACACTTTGTGCTTTATGTAGGTTTATTTTAGTAAGAAGTTTATATTGCGTTTCTTTGATTTAATAATGATATTTTCTGTTGATTAGGGCTCCATTTCCCGCTACTACTCTAGAAGGTCAAGTACACGAAGTCGAGTGCGCATGCAGCAGCAACATTACAGTCCAGGGTTCTTGCTGCAGTTCTTGTAAGCACATTACTTATAGTTTTTTAAATTTGTAATTACATATACAAAATGTGACCATTACTTTTGTGTAAAAAATAGTGTGAGTGTTTTCTCAGATCTGTTAGAAGCCTTCAATTGGAAGTTAATTTTGGTGAAGTTATAACTTCCTTTTTCTTGCTGTAATTAATTATTAGATTATTAAATATTGAGCTTCATATTGCTGAAATAAACATATTTGTTACATTTATAATTAGTCTGCATTTATAAGACGAAGAATATGAAAACATTAAACAAAGTTAATAATTAAATTGTAAGGCAGATATAGAATATTAAATGCGGTAAACATTTATAGTTACTTATATTATCCAAGTATAATGATTTTATATTGATGTGTACAATGACATTTAGTGCTATTAAAATTATTAATTTTTTTTTCCCTCTTCTACCTTTCACTGGGGAGCCGCTATAGCTCAGTGGTTAGTGAACTGGATTACAAAGGACAAGGGGTAGGGTTCGATCCCAACCGACGGCTTTCGGGTTCACCCAGCCTTTAATGGGTACCGAATTTTTTTTTGGAAAGTGAAGCGGCACGGGCGTAATACCGACCACATTACCCCAAAAGTCATGTGCCGAAGGTCTGTAAAATTTATGGTCACTAACACCATATTCCTTATACGCCACTTGGCGTGACGGGGTACTTTACTATTTTTTTTTATTTTTTTTTACCTTTCACTGCCTTTGGGGCTTTCAACAAACACTTTTCAGATTGTCCTGTTTTTTTATTTTGTGCCATTCTCTTAACCTTTTTTTAATGTAGGATCTCACAAATGTGGTCAATAGGTGGAGTTGGGTGGTTACCAAAAAATCAAGCATACCGTAACATTTTAATATGCAATACATGACTGAACAATGAAAAATGGCAAATAAATATAATTTGTGTAGCTGTCATCATGTAAAAATTTGTGATTTAAAATGGGGCTGCCCCAATTTGACATTTTGATTTTGTGTTCTGATGCTTAGTTAGGGTTAAAATCACTCCATGTCTTCCCAATCTTCTTCATCTCTACTTCCATCTGTCTTCACCAAGTATATTTTGGCCTTCTCCTTTGTCTCCTCCCTGGGGATTCCAAAAAAGGCCTGCAGTGTAATACCATGGACAGGGTCTCTTCAACTTTTACATTTCCTTTTCTGTTCCTTCCTGTTCTCTTGGAAATTCCATGACTTCTCTTCTCAATGTGATACTTGAGTGTTCCCTTGTTTTCTCTTTTCATTTGAGTTCCATGACAGTCTCTGTCTTGCTATGCTGGCATCATGTTTTCATAATGTATTTTCTGTTTATAAAATGTTGTTCATTTAGACAAACAAATTACACAGACTGATATTTGTACAGTACTTGTGCTGTAAAAAAAAACCACTCTCTTTGTGTCATTTATTTCTCATTTCAGAAGTTTCATTTTGACTATAATATTCTTTTATTTATTACTATTGTCTTCAGTTGCACAATTAGTCATTTTTCTATTCATTCCCAGAATGTCTTCATTTCTAATCTAGTCAACAGTCATGTCATCCGATATTCAGAATTTTCCACAGACGGTATTATTTATAAATGTCTGAATCATTTCTTTGGTCATTAATACAGTTGGCAATAACCAAATAAAACTAGGAGAAATACCTTTTACTAAACTTACAATCTTACATATATCTGGGCAGTAATATAGATAAAGAGGGAGGAACAGAAAATGATACCAAAATAAGGATATCAAAAGCAGAGGAGCTTTCATTGCACCGGGAAACATATGGAAATCCAAAGAAATTAGGTTAAATACAAAAATAAAAATTTTCAACTCAAATGTTAAGTCTGTCCTATTAAATGGCTGTGAAACATGGAGAACAACAAAATTGACAATCACGAAGATACAGACTTTCATTAACGTTTGCTTACGCAGAATAAAAAAATGGCAGGACAAAATCACTAACATAGAATTATGGAAATGTACCGGTCAAATACCAGTGGATAAAGAGATACAGCGAAGATGATGGCGCTGGATAGGACACACACTACGGAAGCCAACTGAGAGTATTACACAACAGGCCCTTTTTTGGAATCCCCAGGGGAAAATACAAAGAGGAAGACCAAGGAATTCTTGGAGAAGACAGATAGAAGCAGAGATGAAGATGATGGGGAAGACATGGAATGATCCTAAAAGAATGGCAAAAAAAACAGAATGACTTGGAAAGTGTTTGTTGAAGACCTATGCTCCACTGGGAGCTAAAAAGGTAGAAGAAGATTTGTTTGGTTAATAGGACTGTTTTGTATAAAATAGCTTAAGTTTGGCAATTGTTTTTATGGGGGTTTTTTTCAGCATATATTTTGTTAATCTATGTGAAAGCATTCTTGTTGTGCTTGTTATCTAATTAACATTCTTTACTGCTCCTCCTTCCTTATAATTAATGCTGCCCAAGTATGTAAAGTGATCCACATCTGGCATTCGTTCAATTTTGAATGGGTGATATGACATGTGTCGCATTTCATTGTCCCAGTTTTATCAATATTCTATAGTCTTATTTTGACAGAATTTATTCTTTGTTCCTGTAGCTTGGTTCATTCAGTTGGTCATGGTTATGTGCAAGAAGTGCAACATCGTTTACAAAATCAGAGTCCTCCAATTAGTTCCATAGTGTTTTCCATGAAGTCCAATTCTTTATCCCTTGCAACGTAGTTTATAAATTCAATCTTTTGCCAAAATAAATGAGAATGGTGGTAAACATCTGTGATGTACTTCTTGTCTCTGATTTTAAACTTTCTGTCAGTGCTCCACTATGCACTGTCTACTTGGTTTCCCTCACACAATGCTTTTATAAGATCGATGATCTTGGTTGGAATTTCATCCTACTATTACAGTTTCCAATCCTCTTATCCTATCTACACTATCAAAAGTCTTCTTATAACCAACAAATGTTCTCAGATTGGAAGATGAATGGGAATGAGATATTCTGTGCTTTAAATATTTATTTTTATTCCAGGGCCATGTTAGGCAGTCCTCCTATGCCTCCTTATGGAAGAGATCTTGATAGCCCAGAAGAGGTGGAGAATTATGAGGTAATATTGTATATATATATATTTCTTTAATTCAGTGTATGAAGAGTTTTAGGTTCATAATACAGAGCTATTTAATTATTGAAGTTATTATTTAATTTTTTATATTATTTAAGTATTGAATATATTTTAAAGTATTCATTACTCCTTTTCTTAAACACTGAAGGTAGAAAAAAAAAAAAGGAAATCTCTCTGGGAGAGATAAGTCATAGTCTAGGCACTCAATAGTGTGACCTTGGTGAAACAATGTCACATTAATTTATGAACTTCTACTTTCCCAAAATATGTTACAGATACAAATAGTAGAAATACAAATATGGTATAGCGTAGTTATATTGCAGTTAAGGTATTGAGTCTGCTGTTTTTGTGTAGGTCATTAAAATTTGATTTGGAGGCTCCATTGATGAATCTGAAAACAGTTCAAAGGAAAAAGGCCATTTAATTTTGCAGTTTATAATAACTTATACTTCACCCTCTTGTAACATGACATACCATAGGCTCTATTGAAGATAAATTCTATGAGTTTTTATTATTATTTTAACCAAAGCAATTTTGGTTGAATTAATCAAACTATTTAATTCTGGTTAGGCATTGCTGTCATTGGCTGAAAGATTAGGAGAGGCCAAGCAGAAGGGACTCACCAAAAGTGACATTGAGCAGCTGCCTGCTTACAGGTTCAGCAGTGAAGCAGTTCGATCCGAGTCAGATCAGACCTCATGTGTGGTGTGCATGTGTGACTTTGAAGCCAAGCAGCTTCTGAGAGTATTGCCCTGTTCTCATGAGTTCCATGCTAAGTGTGTGGACAAATGGCTCAAGGTAAGTGTTTTCACCTTCTGTTGACATTTAGATATCATTTATATTGAAAGCAGTTTATATATATTAATTTCGTTATGCCTTTTCATTTTTAGTGTTCCTTTTTTATGTATATTTTTTTCAATTTGTTGTTTGTTTTTTTATTTGTGCATGTACATTCATAGTCAAGATATTTGTTGTTGTTGTGTTCGCCAGCTTTCAACTCTGATGAAGTTCCTAGAGACTAGGAACTGAATTTTGCTTGTTAATCCATTTTTCCCTGGCAGCCGTGTGCACAGGGGTCCGTCAAGACATTTGAACTGTAGATTCATTGTCCTGGAAATAATGATTTAACAGGTTGTATGAATTAAAATGAGAAATTTATTATCATCTGTGCTGTTTTGCACATTGGCCAAAGTAAAATTAAAATACATTCCCACACTTTTTTTTTCTCACAATTATTAATGAACTTGCATATGGTTATTTATTTGTTAACAAAAAACAGCAAAATAAAAAATGTATACAAGAAACAACATTGCAGATATAGACAGTGCTTCAGGTGAATGGAAGATAGATAGATTTATTTGTTAGATTGTTCTAATCATGTTTTATCTATTTGTGTTCTGGAAATACTGTATTTATCATGTTTCATATGTTTGTAATCTGTACTATTCACAGACAAACCGTACTTGCCCAATATGTCGACAAGATGCCACACAGACAAACTGTTGCACAGAGTAACCCTTAAGGATGGATTGTTCTATCTTGAAATGGAAAACAATATATGTGACACTTAAGATGTGTGTCATGCTGTGTGCATCTCATTAGAAGTGCTTGACTCAGATATTCAATTCCATACTATTTTCATAATCAGGGACATATTTGAAGTATTGTTGGAAATCAACAATATCTATCCGTGGATTTGAATTGATTATACGAACCTACATTACATAGGCTTATGTAAATGTTCTGGTGTATTTAGTTGCATTTTGTAGCATAATTAAGGAGGAAGAAAGTAATTGCAGCATCAGTTTTTATTGTGACCGGCTATTAGAAAGATTTTTTTTCTTTTTTGGCTAGTGAGGGAGTTATGTCTTCTAGTATGATAACACACATTTTTGTGGTTGTAACCATATATAAAATTTAAATGCCAAATATATAATTTAATTTTCAGTCACATACTTCAGCAGAATTGATTAGCTTAGATACGTTTGAAACCTCCAGTAATTTATCAGACCAAAAGACTAAAATGACAAAGGGAATTATCAGCAAATGATTTTCCATATCAAATTTTGAATTGCCAGATTGATTAGTTTATATGTCGTACTGCAATAAGTGCTAGCAAATGCCTTGAATAGATTGATTTGCAGATATGTTGGGTATTGTCACTAACTAGATCAATAACTTACCCTGGTGTTGAACTGAAACACTCTGCTATTGGCTACCATTGGCGACTTAACTCTTTTGGGACTTGAATTAATTTTATGTTCAGACCAGATTAATTTTCAGTTTGGAAAAATTGAGTCACATGTCTTTTTCTTTTTACAAATTTGCGCAATAATATAATTAAATGTGGTACATGTACATCACCAGAAAGGAAAATGGTTGCACTATTTGTCAGAAATAAACACACATTTATTTTAATAATTCAAATAATAATCTACAGCAAATACATGTGGTAAACGACAGGAAGTAATTATAAAGCTTCTTCTAAGTATCAGATATAAGTATTTGTGAATATAAATATGAAATCGTCGCTTTACTTTAAAATATTCCATCATATCCCGTCTGAACTGATGTGTTGATTTTTGGTCCAAAAGTTTGCTTCATCAGTGAGCGAATGTTTTGATTGGTGGTCCAGAAAAATTAAGAGCCACTGATTATAAATACTACTATAAGTGTAATGGAGTTTCAAGTTTTTTTACAGGATATTCATTTGTTTCTTTTTATGTGGTTAATAATTTCATGGGAGATTCATTCTTTTAGATCAGCTAGTTTGTGGCTGTCTGTTTTGTATTAATAAGTGTGTTATGTCCTGGAAGCTTTGACCAAATTGTGTTACCTTTTGACCTTGTTGAGGATTTCAGAAACAGCAAGTTCTTTCTTAGCAGTATATTCACATTTATAAAATAGGGATTCTGGGTGGTCACTCGAAGACTACTCTGCTTTATAATCTGCACTTAGCAGAATGTTAAATGAGTGCAGACTTGTTGTGTACAGCAAACAAGGTCTGAGTGATCTAGAGGTAAGACAGTCTAGACAAGAAGGTCCCAGGTTTGAATCCCACCACAGGCAGTGGAAATTTTTACTTAGAATCTGTGGCTTTACCTTCCTCTGGTTTCAGGATGTTGAGTTCTGATGTCTGTCCCTCTGGAATAACAGTGAAAAATAGGAGGTCCCCTGTGCACACGTTAAAGAACTCTTGACAGTTGAAAATTGGAAATTGAAAAGAAAAATCCAGGAAAATTGATTAAGAATCTAATTTATAAAAAACATCAAAACTCTCAACAATAAAAAAAAAATAAAATGGAAGTAATGGAATAAATTCTCTACAGTTGGAGAATGTCTGCCTGTATGGCAAGGCACATCTGAACACATGGTATGTAAAAAGGTGGAAATTTATATTAATATAAAATTCTGTCTCCTGAGACATAAAAGTTGGCGTATGCAAACAGCAAAACCTTATGGATTAATAATGTGCTTGTCAAATTTTTTTCTGGAAAATTTTTCCAAGCTGTTAATTCTTAGTGTATTTTTTTTTCTTCATAAGGACCGATTACTTCTTTTTCTGTGTTCACCTAATGAATACTTTTTCTGCCATCTCTCTTGTAAGTGTATTCATTTGTGCTGTGCCGTGGTTTATATAGTAAGCTGTGATAACAGCACCTAAAGGACCAACACATCCAACTTTAGGCGCTGCATTTTTGATTCTGTAAGAGTTCTCAGTTGTAAATTGTATCTTCTATCTTTATGTTGTTCAGTAATAGTGGAGAAATTCATTACTAACTGAAATGGTGAAGGTGATATTGCAGTTGTTAAATCTGAAAATATAATTTTTGCTTTGCTTCAGGTTAATAACACAAGAAGAAACTTTATTTTAAAAATATGTTAAGATGTAAGAACGAAAATCTAGAGATACATGAAGATGGCTGAAAGACAGATATATATGTAACAATATGCATGCATGTTAATAAAATGTTCATTGTTTGGTAGACAAAAGAGAGGTAACGTTAATGATCAGTGTCACATTTAGAGGTATGAAAACTTCTTGGTGGTATATAACTGGAAAAACACATTAGTTCAGACTATGCACTACAGCTTGCCTGGCATAATAATATGGTGAATTCCACGTGTCAGAAAATGCCCATGATCAAGCATTATGTTTTTATTATTGATCTAACTTGGTTGAAAGTCTCCTTGAGTAACTGTTGCCAATAAGTGCTGCAGTTTCAGAATGGAAAGAGAGAATTGCCCACATGACTTGCATTAAAGTTAGTTATCAAGATGTTCTGCCAAAGAAAATGCCACTCACATTGTTTCATGATTATATATTTTTGGATGTCTGACATCTGGGATATACTTTGCGTATATCTAAAAGTATTTGTTTGCAGTTTTGGTAAAAAAAATAAATTGTGTTGAAGATTTTTTTTTTTTAGTGGGGACTGGAGTGTATACTAGCTTCTCTTCTCTTCTTCCCCCCCCCCCCCTCTCAACACAGCACAACACAACAACATCACCAATTTGATGATGATGCAGATGACACAGTCTATTGTAGTTTTTGTGTGATGTCATACTTAATTGTACTCTATGGAAAAATTAAATATAATAGTTGAAAAACAAAACAAAGCTGTACAGCTCCATTTCATATCAAATGTGATTGAAATGCACACAAAAAATATGTATATGTTTGTTATTCCTCATGATAAAATGTTTTTTTGACTGATGATGTAATAATTAGTTTTACTTTGGAAGAGTAAACATAATAGGAAGTTGAAAAACACAAATGTACAGCTACATTTAACATCAAATGTGATTGAAGTGCAAGTAATATACTTTTGTTATTTCTCACCAGTTTTTGTTTACATAATTTGCTGTTAATATAATTTCATCCTCATTGCTCAAATCTGCCATATTACAGGCTGGAAACTGTTTATAACGACACTTCTGTTTTTTTTTTTTTTCCTCTCTTTCTCCATGCTTCAATGTGCATATGGTAGTACAAAAGAAGGGACTAATTAATTTTACTGTCCTACTTTCTAACATTTTCTCTTTCTCAATTCTTATGCAGTATATATGCAATAAATTGTTAGCTAATTGCATTATCCATAGATATATGAATACTGAAGAGATGGCAAGTAATGCAATTTCATAAAGGGTATGTAGACTTGTTAAGGTGGCATTAATTAATGAATCATCATTTTATTGTGGTTTTTTTAAATAGTAAATAGAGTTGATTTGATTAAATTGGTTGAAGCAGTGGCCCTGCAAAAAGATAATACAGAAAAATAAACTAGAATCTATTGTTCTCAAAAGGTGCACATTACAGTTAGTGCTTAATAGTAAGATATACTTTCAACCACAAATTCATTGCACATGAGTATTGTTCCTACCAAATTCAATAACTTGCCAACTAATGCTAATAACTTAAATTATCATCCATGTGATAATGAGCAAGAGGGAAAGATCTGACTGGCTTCTGGACCAGTATCTAACACTGTAATTAATTATTATTGCTTACACCTCATTTGCAATATTCCAATATTTTATGTTATCAAAAATTAGTGATCCCCTTTGGATGGTCCAGACTCACGTGCACTTGCTCAGTCGCCACGTCGACCATGTGATAACAAATCCCGCAAAGGATTAGCCGCCTTGAAGGTCATGGCAGCTGCCAACATCGAGCAAAGGATACTTACTCTTCTGCTCCAGGGATTAGTCCTCGCACCAAACGAGTATGCCCTGGCCATTCTTACTGTCAGTATGACTCAAATTGATAGGCTGGAGAAGATATAAAATGAAGCCGTGCACATTATCCTGGGATGTACGAGGGACACTCCCTGTGTATGAGGTATCTTCTTGACTTTCCAACCATGGATGACAGAATCAAGATCTGGAGAGCACGGGCATACCTGAAGATTAGTACAGATACAGAGCATCCATTGCACCACGTGCTCAACACAGAGAAAGGTACCAGGCTAAAAGAGGCAAATCATGGGTGGGCCGAGCAGATGATGTCATCAAACAGGTCTGTGGGCTTACCAATATCAGCGTTGGTAAGGAGTGGATACCGGTGCCTACGTCATTCAAGGTGACTTTCTCATGTATTGTCACACTCAACAGGAAAAGTAGGGAACAGAACCCGGTCGTGGTTAATGCTGAGGTCAACGGTCTCATCTGCGATAACACCGATGAGAAAGATGCAGTCATCTATACAGACGGATCTGTAAGATGACACGAAAGAAGTGCATGGGCATTTACAGCATGCTCGGCAGGCAGAATAGTCAAGGAAGACAGTGGTGCATGACCACGAGTAGCATGACAATAGAGGTGATGGCAGTGACCAAGGCATTCAAATGGTTAAGAGTCACAAGACTACACCCACGCATGTATACTGAGTGATTCGATGAGCATGATAAAAAAAAGTGGAGGCGGGCTTTGTACGCATGCAATGGGTAGAGTCACCTTTGTCTATGTCCCTGGACATGCGGGAGTACGGGGAAATGAGAGAGCGGACATGTTGGCTAGATGTGCTGCCATTGAGGACGGGCAACCGATGGATCGGACAGACATCATCAATGCCCTCCGAAATGTGGGAAGAGCACAGGACTTCGACAAACACAGATCAACGTCACTTCTTCGGATGATGGAAATGGGAGTTAAGATGGGCACAGCCAGAAATGAGAAACTTGGTGGCCGTGTAAGAAGACTTATCAACCAACATAGAACTGGAGTCGTCAATCGCTGGACACTGAGGGAATTGCTGAGGAGGGGATCTGAGCACCTATGGACATGTTTGGAGTGCAATGATGATGACCCGCAAATAACTCAATAGTGATCCCCTTTATAATGTATCATTTAGTTAACAGTGCTTCTAGTGATATGACAAGGTGGTCTGAGAACATAAGCTGTCATTTTTCATAATAACTCATTTAGAATAACATTAACCTATGTGGGTGGGATAGATGCAACTTGTGCAGCATCGCCTCATTAGCCTGATAGAAGTAAATTTTGTTTTCTTCAATATTTATATACTATATGTTTTTGTTGATTAAAAATGCAGTTATGTCTCTGTTATCTAATTTGTATTCACATTTACATCTTATTCTGCTATTTCTTGTTTGCATATGAAATTGTCAACCTAATTCCATTTCTAGCTTGTCTCACATATGTAGTTAATTTTTTAGCTTGTCCATCTGTATTTATCTTTTTTGTTCAATAATGGCTAAATGAGACTGAAATTATAAACTTTGATGTGTTTTTCTTTGAGTGTTTTAGATAAACAGACTGCTGGTTCTCATCCTTCTTTGTGGTCCGGTGATGTAGCTTTTATTATTTTGATTGAACAATATCTTGAGTGAGAAAGAGAAGATGCTGAGCAGTCTTGTAAATGTAGGGCATCCATTTTTGGTCATTGCAGAACTATAGTTGGAAGTTGCTCCCATAGGACTGCCATAGAAGCTAAATTGAAAGAAATGCATTAATTGAGGTCTACTTGAATGTTGTTTGTAGCTTATTTGCTCACATTAGTGGTAGTAGCCAAACAGGTGGTTTCACTGTTGTATTTAATATCAGATTTCTTGTCTATTCTATGCTTTTACATGTCCCTCTTAAAGTTGTGGGATAGCAACAGCTGAAAGGTGGATAGAAACTCCCTCTAAATAAAACTGGCACTAATAAAATGATGGCTGAACAAAGAAGACACACACTACCATTTTATAGAATAGTCTTAGTTAACACACACATGTAGTCTTGGAATAACAACTTTCTATTTAAAAAAACACTATCCACATATGTTTTCTTATTGTATTAGAGCTGAACATCAATAAATTTTGGTTTCTGTGCCATAATGGTTGTGGAAGCCTTGTTATAGCAATAGTTATGTGTTCTTAATGTGCTTTGTTATCAGAACTTATTCTTCACAACACTCATTCCAGTTTTCCCCACAAAGAGCCAAACATACTTTGCCATATGAAGACACCGCCGTACTTTGTCACTTTTTTCCAGTTATTAGCAATTTTTTAGATGGTCCAGTGTCCATTTTATGTTGTGGTAATGCAGCCATATTATTTAATGTGATATTGCTAAAGTATGTAATCAGTAAATGGCATTTCTAATGTATAGCCCATTGATCAATGACTTGAACAACATCTTTGTGCTGTGACAATGCTGTTATATATTTGCACTACATAAAAATAGTATGGAGTTATTATTTTATGTTTCAACAATGAACAGATAAGGAGAGAAATCAAGTGATAATTGTCATATACAGTTTATTTTTCAAGTGATATTACAGTCTTCACTAAAAGTGATTCCATAGTGATATTGGCATTCTCACAATGTCAGTACTACAAATATAGTAATGAATTTATTCTTAAATGTTCTTTTTTTTTTTTGCACAATAGATAGAGGAAAAGGTGTGCTCTACTTTATTTTTGTGTGTGTGTAATGTTCCTAATTCTGTGGTTATATTGTTGTCAGATTGGTATAATGGCAATTACAGCCGAATTATAATTTTTTGCAGACTGCTTCATGAGAAAGCTGCATTTAATTTCATGTAAAATAAGCTAATGCTTATACTGCACCACCATTACATTTCATCATTTTAATGAGTATGAATGTGTGGGTGTTTGTTTTGAAATTTCCCTCTAGCATTTCTAATACATCGTCCCCAGTTGTGAATTTGTTTAATCCTTGTCTGATGTGACAGGAAGATCCAGCAGTGTTTGAGCTTAACTAGTTTACTGGTCATCTATGACAAAGTGATTGAAACATGCACTTGCATTTGTTCGGAAATCACACGACCATTACAATATCATGTCAGTCTTCCATCATAGTACAACAGTGTACATATATACATTCTAGTTTTTGTCTATTTACCTTAGCTTGTAGAATAAATTGTTTAGCAGTTCTAGTTCCTTAAGTACATTTGAGACACACCAAGTTTCACATTTTCATTTGTACTGGTCATGGTTCAAAACTTTGAGGTAACAGAAGTTAAAGGTTGTTTAAAAAATATTTACATTTGATGTCAGCGAGAGGTTATAGAAGTATAATAGAACAACTAAGGAATAGGTTGAATTTGATAAATGTATGTACTATCTCTCTCTTGCTGTTTTTGTATAGGTTGTTTAGTTGAAGGTATAGCTGTGTCAGATGATCAGGATCCTGCTCTTAGTTGTAGCAAGTTTCTTTTCTTCTGAGAGTGGCTACAAGGAAGTAGGTTTTCTGAGATTGTGTTAAGCACATTACCCATACATATGATGATGGTCCTGGCCACAATCTTGGCGCTATCTTCTCCATACATGGATGCTGTGATGGGTAACCTTACTTCTTGCTGATAGAATAGTTGTGAACAGGCAGAGGTATATTCAAGCAGATTTTTTTTTAACAGCGCCGCAGTACCAATAATTCACATGAATTGAAAAGCACAAGATCTGTAAAGGAAAGCCCAAAAAACAAGTGTCATAAGTCTCTGAAGTTTGATATTAACAAGAATTATTAGAAGGGGATGGATCAGGACATCATAAAAACTTTAGGAGACCAAGAACTGATCTGTCCAGCAGGCAGTGGAGTCTGCTCATTGAAGCATTAACAGTTCTATACTAAAGATGTAGTAACTTAATGGGCACATGAAGGAAAAAAAATAACAAAAGCCCCCCCCCCCCCCAAATACTGCCAACCCAAAATATTTTCTGTCAAAGGCCATAAAAAATAACTCATTTTTGTGATAAGTATCACATTGTCTAAAGGAGTTTCAGTTTTTATGTTGTTTAACAAATGTATAAATAATGTCAGTTGAACTTGTTGAAACTCATGTTAACTATTTACCATTTACATTAATAAAATGTTCTACATTGCATCTTACATACCTGTTTTGTCAACTGTAATATATGTTATTTTTTTGGTTTTGGTTTTGTACAGATAATTGATCATATGTTGCATTACTTTTTGTTTGTTAGAGAAGCATATTCAATTACATATTTTTTAATTTGTTGAAATTATTGTTGTACATAGTTTGTATGTCATGATTTGCAAATTTGTAACTGTTATTTTGTTTTTCCTTCATATTACAGTTTTTTTGCATGTTCATATTTACTTTTTTTTATGTTAAAAGAAAAGCAACAAAGAAAATTCCAAAGAAATTATATGAAGCAGTTCACTACAGTAATGAAACTGACAAGAATATTACATGAAAGGATTTATCTCATCAAATTTATTTTATACAGTGTCTTCATAATTGCAGATGTCATGATGGAATGTGCTCACTAAGATTGAGGTACAGTTGATCACACCACACAATCTGTTTCCTGCAGTTTGATGTGCTACTGCATGAGATAATCACACTACCTCATTAATGATGGGCATAGAACTTCATAATTAATTTGTCCATGTATACTTTGCATCTACACATTTATGTTTGGATATAAACTTTTCTATTTGTCTATATTTTGAACTGGTTATATATAACGAGTGGTTTTTGATCTCTGTTCACTTCTTTATTTCTATCTCAGAATCAATAGAGCACATGACCTATTATTCTTTATTTGTTCAAATAGCATTGTTTGTTAAGAATTTTTAGTTATTTCATCAATAATTTGCAATTTTTTTACTGTGACTGTCAGAGTGAAATAAAATTTATTCTGAGATAAGCAGATTATTTTGAACTGACTCTGAGTATGAGATGTTGTGATATCTTCAGTATAGAGTCATTTGACTAAGTTTGCTTGACTTTGTCTGCACAGCTTGTATTCATTTTCCCATCTTGAAATAGATTATACAGGCTTCTTATTACTCATTGCTACAGAAAAACTTTTATTATGTGTCTAGTTCAGCTAAACCTTCAGTTTGTGCTTATACTACTGACTTTCTGTAGTATCTTGGAAACTAATAATAAAAAACCAAAAGGGAGTCTGTCATGTCCAAGAAAGGAAAATTTCTTATTGTTCTTTGTCATCCCCGAAAAAGTGTTTTGTTATGTTGTGTCACACCTTACTGATTTTGGCCTTTCAGTTTCCACATATTTGACTTTTATCACAACAATTTTTGGTTTGTTTTGATCACTACCTGTTACCCAGGTTGAACAGCCTTTTCAGGACCACCATAAGGTGATGTATGGTTTTGATCAACTCTAGTTCACTGACTCTCTTGTCAGCATTTATTCAAGAACATGCTATCAGCTCATTTGCATCACATCTCAAGTCCCTAAAACCTGTGCTCTAACTTGTGAATAAATTCGTTATAGTAACAAATGTTTGACACTCAGAATTTAGCTCAATGTAAGCTTTCCATTTCTTGACCTTCTGTCGTCTTATACCATTTATGTTTTTAAAATGATGTCACCAGTGTTCCCTCTGTTTCGCGCCACAGTGATACATATAGTCGTATGTCACAGGACAAAATACAGAAAGTTAATGCTAAGTTTGACAGGGGATAACAAGGTTTTAAATTGAGAAATATTTGATTATGAGAATTTGAATGTTAAGATTTAAAATTACACATTCCAGATGACAAACAGAAACAGATTTAATACATAGTTTTCTTTATTAAAAACACAGAGTATAGAAACAGATACTTGCATAAGGTCATACCTGCTTGAATTTAGAAGTCTAACCTGTCTTCAACATTACCATAGTCTAACACAGAATTGGAGTCATCGGTCTCTACACACTGAGAGACACACTGGGGAAGATCTGAGCACTTACAGATGTGTCCTAGTGTGCTTTGAGGATGATCTGAAAGGAACATTACCATAGTCTAACACAGAATTGGAGTCATCAGTCTCTACACACTGAGAAGAAGATCTGAGCACTTACAGATGTGTCCTAGTGTGCTTTGAGGATGATCTGAAAGGTTCAGCTACTTTGATTTTGGTTAAGGCCTCTCTCTCCTTGAAGAGGAAATGCACAAATTGTCATGGCAGCTACAGCATTGGTAAACACAAAGGACATGGAAAAGTTCCCATTACAAGAAACCTGTAAATTTAGCAGACTTTTGTATGGACCTACAACTAGGCCAAACCCATTCAAGGACTAAACAACCTCACTAATTGCTGTGTCTTTAAAAAGTAATTAGCAAACTCAGATGTCTTGCAGTATTCTAGGTTACCTTCCATTAGAAAAATAGACAACAATCACATTCCTAAGCAAGTGTGAAGATTCCAAAGGAGGAGGTCTTTATCCAAAGGTAGACCAAAATTGAGATACACAAATGTCTGCAAGGTATCCTTGAGTGACAGATGATCATAGCACATGGAGAACAAATCAAAGGAAGGTACCATGATGTTCAAAAATTAATTGAAATCAAAGATGAAAGGTGTGAGACTTCACCGCGAAAACTGGCCTTGTTCATTCGGTACCAGCACCTGGTGATTACAACCAAATTTCAACATACGCATATTTCTAGTCATCTGTTAAGGAAACACTATAATACATGACTTGAACTTTTCAGTTCAGTTTGAACTGCAGCAAGAATGTACCATATAACACTTATATCTACTGGAGCCATTATTTAAATGGCTAATTTCTGTATTTTGCCTACCTGAGATGAGAGGAAACATTGTCATATCTTACTATCAATAAATATTTTTGTTCTCTCTTTTCTCTCTCCCACCCCCCCCCCCCCCCCCCAAACCACCACTTCAATTTACCCATTGTGGTTTCCAGGATACAGTTTGTACAATAAAAGACTCGACAAATCACTTGTATTATTGGCTTAGAAGATGACATGTTAATTTCTGAAATGTGTGGTTTCAGTAGTGCTTTTTTGTTGTGCACAGATATTTTTTGTTTCAAAATAGATTTCACATGTTGTATAGTTTCATGCTGAACTTTTTTTCTCCCTCTTCTTCATAACACATTCATTAAAGCATTAAAAATATTTTTTTTAATTTTGGAAATGGACTTTGCCAAAAGAAAATAAGAATTAATGTAATTATTATGTCCAACTGAGAAGTCCTTCAAATTAAGTAGTTTCTAACAACTTTCATCTTGTAAAGTTTATGAGGTTCTTATCAGGTAAATGATTTCTTCCTTTAGAAACAGATTTTCAATAATTTTTTTGGCTGCCACAATGCATTATTAGTAAGTTTAGTTCATCAATTGCTGTATTTTTGCTGTTTCTATATTTACTATTGTAATTTCTTTTGTAATAACACCTCATGCAAATACTACAAATTCACATTTATTGGTATCTACAAATTATATGGCAAATAAAAAAAATGTATAAATGGTTTTGCAACTTTTCATTTTTTTTTTTTTAAATATTAACTCATTTTGCCTAATTTGCAAGCTATGATGCCTGCTCCTTTATTGACCAAAGTGTGAACAGATACATTTGATTCTTTAGGTCAAAGTTCTTATTTGTACCAAACATATAAAATACAATTGCCTCCTCTACTGGAGGCAGTGTCTTGTTGGATGTGTTGGGCTGTCATATCTCTAGGGTGCAGTTGCACTTATCTTGAGTTTGGAGTACATGTGGTAGGTACTTCATTCTGTTATTGCCAGTGTGGAGGCAAGTATAACTAGTTTTTTTTCTTGAGAGTTGACAATATCCATCCCCCTCATTGTATTTTGGGTGGTTTTGTTTCCCTTTATAGATTTAACTACATCACAGCTTTCCTCATCAGGAGTGGTGGCCGAATAGCATTCGCCAGCTTTCCACCTCTGGCAAAGTCCCTAGAGCATAGAAACTGAATTTTGCATGTGTAAATCCAGTTTTCCATACTGTGTGCATGGGGGGTCTCTCGCTGCACACCAGGAGAATGCTAGTTCAAATCACAGTATGGTCAAAAGTTGTTTTCCTTTAGGGGTGAAATAAAAACTGAAGATCTTGTGATGTCTACACTGAATAAGCAGCCTTTATTCTTTCATCTAGAGTGCAGTGACACAGATATGGGATCTATCTTAAGTTTGGAGTATATGTGGTGCTTCATGCTATGGTCAGGCCGAGAAAGATAACAGCTTTCCTGGAGTTAATATCTGCCATCCTCATTGTATTTTGAATGGTCTTGTTTCTATATTGTCTTTTAAAGATAAACTTCATAGCTGACCTGGTAGTCTTCTTATTGTAGTTTTGCTCCTTTGGCTAGTTTATGTGCACACTGGGGGGGGGGCCCTCTTTGGCTATGTATTTTTTAGTTTTAGCCCTGGTGTTTTTTGTTTTAATGTTAGTATACTTTTCATGGTATTAAAATTACATTTTGTTTATTTAAGTTTTACATTTTCCATCACAACCACCCTGGTTATAGTATGTCCCAGGTAGTTATAGCTCTGAACTGTCTCCAGGTGTATTCCTTCAACTATTTATTTGTAGGTCTTGAGAATTTTCTTTCCTGTAATGTAATGTATCGTTCCAATAATTAAAACCAGTGAGTCAGAGAAGTGTGACTTTTACATCTGTAATTTTCTTAGCAAGATTAATAGGTTGCATTATCATTGTATCTTTAGATCTATGTGAATCAATTGCACTGCTTGAAGTGGCCAGAACAAATAAGAAAAAGAGAAAAAACAGAAGAGCAAAAGACAGCAAATTATATCTACCCTCGATGCTGCTGAAAGGTAAATGAGAAGATATATTTTATATCTGTGCTCATCTCCAGCAATACAGAGGACTATGAACAGGGTCCCGGTAACAGGGGAAAAGATATAGTGCAACCAAAGACTTTTTGAACACAGTGAGATAGATTTATTTTCAAAGAGTGCTCAATATTTAATCACACAGATGCTTGTCCCTTACTTTAATAGAATATGTCGCATTATAAGTAATACAGAAGCTTGACAGCAAATTTATTTATTTTATAACTGAGCACCAAATTACACAGGAACAATGTCATGACATTGACAAGCCTTTATAAAGACTTCTTCCTTCTCTCTCTTGCACTTTGGCCCTGTGAGTGTAAGTAATGTGTTACATTTGACTTTTGAAGTGAGGCAGAGAATATTTGATGAAATTGATTATTATTTATGAACAACACCACAAGCAAACAAACACAAGTTCTAAATAAATGAAAAAGTGAACACACACTCCTGATGTAAAAAAATAAAATGAAAATCATACAATTCTGTTTTTTTTTTTTTTTAAACTTTACTAAGCATTTTCAGATACATACTTCAGATAAAATTGTAGCTTTGTTTAAAATAGAACAATTTTCTGAAGTAAATCTTGCATTTTATGCCTTTCTTTGATATTGACAAAATAAAAATAGTGCAACTTGAAATAGGTAAAGGAGATTACAGAGTACATTTATAACTGAGCTTCTATGGGGCCGAAGAAAGCTGTGCTCTCAGTGCAGTTGTCACATGACACACAGTTTATCATTTTTACTTACTCCCAGTATCAAAAAAAAAACAACACTTAACCCTGCTGAGAAGAGGGGGAAAAAAAAAGGACCCCCCCATCACACCACATGCGTATAAAAAAATATGGTGTCTATTGTTTTTTTTTTTTTTTTTTTTTGACCTTTGGCACATTATTTATTTATATAATTTCAGTATCATGCCTGTGCCATTTTTCTTTCTCAGAAAAAAAAAAAAAATCTGGTACCCATTTAAATCTGGGTGAACTTGGAAATCATCAGTCAGGATCAAACCCAACCTCTTGTCCTTAGTCTAGTTCACTAACCACTGAGCTAGCGCAGCTCCCTATCCAGAAGAGAGTCGTTATAAATATAACTTCCTCACTCCAAGCCAATTTGACACTTCAGTCTGACCAATAATGCATTAAAAAAAAAAACTAGAACAAGCAGATAAATATGAATACACAAAGCACTATTAATAAGTTAAATATCTGTAACAAAAATTAATTTCATGCACAGTTGCACAAACTCTCCATTTCATGAGAAAAGAGCATAGTTTTTCTTAAAAATAGAAAGATCTCATAGTTTCATCTTGAAATAGAAAGCAACCTTTGCAGCTAACCACTTTACAAGAAGCATGTGTTTTATCAATTCATTTCATGCATTACTAGCAGTTGTTTGTTTCCTTTTTTTTCCTTATATTTTTTTATATTTGATACCTGTGCTTATCTCCACTATTAGGTCATACAAAAGTTGTTTGGAGAAATATTTAAATCTCTAATTCATGAGATATATGTGTAGTAAATGGTGTAGTAAAACATGCAAGGTAGAACACAGATATAACTTCCATGACAGCTTAAAAATGTGTTTCAGTCAGCAACCTACTGGCATGCACCATATAGTTCTCATAAGCTGAAAACAGTGTTGTGCCGCCAAGTTGTTAGTACTAACCAATAATCATGACAACTAAATGTCATGGGAAGATGCTCTCACTCTGGAGAGCCAGAAAATAAGAGCACAGATAACTGGTCCAAAACAGGCTTGAAGAAGACCTAGAAACTAAAAATAAGATTTATAAGAGAAGCAAATTTCACAGGCAAACTCATTAGATAGATCAAACATCTCACCAAGAAAAAAGATGGATGGTGAAAAATACTATGAGCCCTATGTGATGTCTAACAGCACGGGAAGGACATGTAACTCAGCTTCATTATTGCATTTCCCTCTCACAAGATGCTCAACTTTCTATTGATAGTTATATTTGTTAGAAACTGTCTTAATGCACTTGGATTATTTTCTTTCTACATTCACCTGATGACAGATGGAGTAGGTTTTGTCATTTTGCCCATAAAAATGTTGAATAAGCATAAGTGTGTTGTGGTTTGCTGCAAAGCTGTGCCCTTTGGTCCAACATATAAGCATGGTGTTTTTGAGCACCAAAGAGTCGTACTTCCCTCACAATCTCTACTCAATTGGCTAGACTGGTGTTATGTCTGTTTCTAGGGGAACCACAAAGTGGTGTAGTAGTATCTGAGTAGTTTTGGTTCATAAATCCTGGCAGGCAGCCAACTATGAGTCACTGGCCACTCTCAGGCCTGGTGTTTATGTGCCCCTTAGCCCCACTAGTGACTAAAAACAAATACTACTTTGAAGTTGATTTATATCATCCCTGTCCTGAAAATGTTACTAGTGACACCCATATGAACTCAGGTATGGGTTCCTATTAGCACACAAACCATGTAGTCATTTCACCAGTCACACTTACAAGTTTCAACCTTTTTCATTTTAAAACTGCTAGTGCAAAATCTGCATATTTTTCTGTATTTTTCCCCCATTTAAATACCTGTTTTAATTCTTTCTTCATTTTGTGAAAGTGGTATAATCAAACATAAGGTTGCTTTCAATAACTGATGATCACTATGCCTGAAAGGCTCCAGTAACAGCAATTTATTTTAAAAAATTGCTGCCAATCATGTGGTTTAGTAATATAAATTAGTATGGCACAAAAAATACAGTAATAACTCTCCAGCTAGAACAGCTAGAGAAAAGCTTCACAGTTATCAAAATTTGTGGACTTTATATTTCAAGTTTTGAAAATATATTAAGGAAGACAGTATATGAAGCTGTGCAATAACAAAAATATGCTAAAATACCGAACAAGATATTTTTTGAAAAATAAAAATATTATTTTCATCTTATTATTGTCGTCCTAGAACACAGCAAAATATTAAAAATAAGAGAAAGTTAAGAGGTGCTTTTTATCCACTAAACTTTGTACACGTGACTTGTTACCAAAAAAATAAAATATGAACAGAGAAAGACTGTGAAATAAAAGAAGAAAGGTTTGAAATAGACACAAGAGAGAAGTGTGACAGTGATGAACTGAAAAGATTAAGTCAAACACTGACAGGAACAAATGGGGAAAAAAAAGTTTGTGAAGATACAAGGAGTTGTAAGAATGATGATGATAAGAACGCAACATAGATGAAAATTACTTCACACCAAGGGAACACTGACATCTTGCCTTTTATACCCTCCACTGGGCTGTAAGGTCATCAATAAGAGACCAGTCATTAATGATATATTTTAATTAATAATACAACAAAGTGCACAATGTTTAAATTTATTTTGATATGGGTTCTTTAAGTTCTGTTTATAAAGAAACTTTAGATGCTCAAGCTGTTCATCTCTTTCCATCAAGTGTTATTCTACATCCTACTCTCAGTTTAAACTGCTGTAAAATGTGTCAAAAATTGATGAGTTACATCATCCATTCTTCTTCACTTCCTTATATACTTTTGGGTGTCAAAGGATCCACTGGTTAACTTTTTGTACATCAAGTTAAAAATGAATGTGTTCACGTCTAATTTCTCAAAAAGAACTAACTGTTTTAAAACGCACGTTTTAACCCTTTTTTCAGTATTATAATTTTTCCCCCTATTTTATCATTTGTAAAGAATCTGTCAAAAAATAAATTGCAAGCTAAAAAAATTATTTTATTTTAAATAAAACATAATTAAAACATAGGTCAAAAACCATTAATTGAAGTATTATAAAATAGTTATTTTTAAAATATTTAAAACTTTACTTCCATTTTAGTTATGGTTATCTATTAAACTGAAATAAGCTACGCTGCAATGACAATTTACAAGGCTGGTTAAAATGAAACCCGCCCAAGCTGCACCAAGTGGACATATGGAAGGATAATGATGATGTCACATCTGACGTAATATAAGCACACACCAATGTGTAATGTGTTCCTGCATAGTATTCATTGGTTTTGCATCAAGACTGTTGGAAAAATGGTTAGTGCGATATGAAACGCGTCTGCATTTTTTAACCATGAAGAGGTTCTATTGGAAGACATTAAAGAGCCTGGTGTGAACATCAGTACCATCCGCTACAAAGACACAGTAGACAACCTGCATACATATTATCAAGAATAAGAGACCTGGCATGCTTTCACGTGATGTGATTCTGTTGTACGACAATGCTCATTCACATGTCACGAACGTTAGCAAGGAAACTGGGAAGTTCTGCAACACACAGCCTACAGCCCCAGTATGTCACCATGAGATTTTCATTTGTTTGGACCCTTAAAATAACAATTCAACTCCAATGCAGACATGGCCTCGGTGACAAAATGGTTTAATATGCCTCTTAACACTCCAAATGCATAACAGATAAAAATATTTAGGAACTGGTGCTTATTTATTGCCTTTGTTTGCTTTCCTAATGGTCTGTGTTTTTAGATTAGGGACACAACTGTATTTGATGCGATTAACACCCAGTCTGAGAAAATTCTAAACTTGAAGGAATGAGTGCTAAAAAAATGTTTCAACAATATGAGAAAATTTTGATATACGAGGGGAGGTCAAAAAGTAATGCACACCAATTTTTTTCTCGGAAACTATTCGGGCAAAATGTGTGAAATTTTCACAGATTGTAGCTGAACATCCCCTTGACACTACCTATTTGTCAACATAATCTCCGTCCAAGCGTATTGCCTTACGCCAACGCGAAACTAGGTCATGAATGCCTCGTTTGTACCAAGTTTTGTCCTGCTCGCGTAGCCATTTTTTAACTGCACGGATCACATCCTCATCATTGTCAAAGTGTGTCCCACGCAGGAATTTTTTGAGTGGTCCAAACAGATGGAAATCTGAGGGAGCCAGATCAGGGCTGTAAGGAGGATGGGGCAGTACAGTCCAACAAAATTTGTTGATTGCTTCCCGTGTTACCAGACTTGTGTGAGGGCGTGCATTGTCATGTTGAAGCAACAAATCTGCAGATGGCTTATTAGGCCGAACTCTGTGGAACCGATTTTTGAGTTTTGTCAGTGTATTGATGTAAGCTGTCGAGTTGATTGTCTCACCTCTTGTCATTACATCAACAAGAATCACATCATCAATGTCCCAGAAAACAGTGATCATCACCTGATGGAGATGTTTTGAATTTTTTTCTTTTTGGTGACTGCGGATGATGCCATTCCATTGACTGCATTTTTGTTTCAGGATCATAATAATGTGCCCACGTTTCGTCACCGGTAAAAATTTTTGACAAAAACATTTCTCCTTCAACACCGAAACGCTCCAACAATTCAGAACAGAATGTTTTCCTTTGAACTCTGTGATCATTTGTTAGGCACCGAGGAACCCATCGAGCGCAAATCTTTGAATATCCGAGAGTTTTAAAAATTGCGATTGCACTTCCCTTACTGACTGTAAGCTGCAATGCCAATTGCTGACTAGTGATACGCCTATCCTTACGAATAATGGCATCAGCCCGGTTTAACATGTCTGTGCTGGTAGCCGAGGCAACACGTCCAGAACGCGGTAAATCATGCAGCTCCACTCGTACACTTTCTGCAGCTTTAATTCTCTGAACCCAGCGACTAACTGTGCTCCTATCGACTGCAGAACATTTGTACACTGCACACAGTCATTTATGAATTTTGCCACAGTTTCTTTTTCCGCAACCAGAAATTCTATGACAATTCGCTGTTTGTAACGGACATTGTTGACAAGCTCCATTTTAGCGGTTCATAGATTGCGTAATATTTATCAGAATGCTGTGCAATTTGGTGCACATAATTGGAACATGTCATATTCCAAGTGTGCAAAATTTCATATTCCTATCTTTATTATTAGCCGAGAAAAAAATTGGTGTGCATTACTTTTTGACCTCCCCTCGTATATACATAAACTAGAGTTGATAGGTCTGTATTGTGAGGCTAAAAAAAAAAAATCAGGATAAGGTCCATGGTTGAGTGAGAGGTAGAATTTTTGCTGCGAGACTAGTCTATACCATCAATAACTAAAGTATGAGAAAGGAGGAACTGACTGCAGCTCGGAGATGGTTATCTGACATTATACTGATGGCATCAGTTCTCGGTCAAGGGCCTTAGTGGTCTAGTCAGCCTCTGGTCACAGAAAGGTACTAGGTTCAAATCCAACCACTGGCAATGAGAATTTTCAAATTGAATCCGTTTTTTTTTCGTGATGCTACCCTCCCCTGATCTCTAGCCCTTTTAAAACTGGAGATCCTGTGTGTACTTGCACACATTAAAGAACCATTGGAAGTTGAAAAAAAGTTGAAAAGATTAGGCCAAAAATGGCAGCTGCCTGGGCAAAAATTGTTGAGGAAATCTACCTAGGTCAAGGACAGATGTGTTGTACCTAAAATAACAAATATCACAGCACCGCAGTAAATTAGCAACACAATGCATCCAGGCCAACTTAAGAGGTGAAGATTCTTCGTTAGTGCTTTGGCAGGTTCAAACTGGATGGTTGAATTGTTGATATACAAAGAACTTTAGAAATTGTGTCAATTTATTGCCCTGATCATGTGAGTGGTTCATGACAATAGATAGGCAGATGCCCTGGTCTCAAGTCCTAGCGATATTGGTGGCACTGGATGTGCATCTATTGAATGTGTCTGCATGTATAACCAAAGCACACATAAATTTAACATAACAGGATGCATACCCTTAATTGTCCTTTAAAGAGTACCTACAGATTTGCATGGAGTGTAATTATCTCATCACAATCATTAACTATTGAAATGTGAAGGAAACATGAAAAATACTACACCTCAAAAGTAAGTGGGCCCAAAGTTTGGCTACAGATTTAATTATGTCATTAAACATTCTATCATTATGAGCTCTTCAGAATAAATAAATAAAGATATACAAAAATGAAAGGTCTGTTAGCAAAGAGACAAAATAAGAGTTCAATGTCCACTGACATTACAATATCAAATATTTATTTTTTTTCCACAAATTTAGCAGGTATTTTAAAAATATCTTTAAGTGAAGTCCAAATAAAAATATATAAAATAAAATGATAGTTATCAATTCTTATATCTTTCCTCGGTCAAAATGTGCCATATCTTTCTTTGCTGTCATTCTCTATTTTTTATCCATAAGAGTGTTATCCTTTTCTAACTCTCCTATATTAAATTAGACTTAAGGGATGTCAACTGCTTATTTCTAATCTCTATGATACTTTCCTCTCCAAAATGAACTGTTCCTGCCATTCTTTTTGTAAAACAATTTCCATCCACCTATAGTTCCACATTAAAATGCTGACTGTTTTTAAATGCAATTCTTTGCTTTCTGACATGATCTCTACTGTAGTCAATTGTAGACTTCTCTCTTGTGTTAAATGTGTTTTTTATCACTAATTCATTTCATATGCATATTTCCAAATGTAAATCTTCATCATAGCAGTTTGATAGTTCGTCAAATCATTTTAACTTAATAGAAGCCAACATATATATTTGTGTATAACAATAAATAAAATCTCTTAAATTCCATCCTAAAAAATCATTTTAAAAATATAAAAATAAACTACCAAACAATGTGCTTTATAATTTCTGCGGGACTTTCTATTATCAAAAATAATTTCTTCATCAAAACATACATTTAAAAAAATCTGGTTTAATATTATAGACAGCACTAAAACAAATTCTCAGAATTTCAGGTTCCGAACTCCAGTTCTGGACTGAGTCTTATCATCAGACCATGACTTGCACTTGGATCGAAACTTGCGCAAATCATCAGAATGATTCTTATCTAACATCGTCATGTACTTCCTGGGTTCACACAAATACTACAAAATATAAAAATATTAATTAAAAACAACACTATCTTCACTAACAATAATGAATATTTACTTATAGAAGTATTTTATTGCATTTTTCTTGCATTATTTTATTATAATTACAACACTATTCACAAATCATAAGCTATTATTTTAAAAATAATTTGTTGAGAAGTAATATTTAAATTCATAGACAATACAAGAAACAAAATTATTACTTTTATTTTTACTGCCTTATGTTATTATCCCTCTTCAAAGCTGTCTCCTCAATTTATCAGTCCAAATTAACATATACAGCCACCCACACAAAGCAAACAACTAAACACAACGTGCTTCACTGACAGAACAATTGTTATGTTCCTTATTCACCATCTTACTGCCACCTGGCTAATATTTTGCACATGTTTTTTTGTGTACACAATTTTGTTTGTGTACAAACACAAATGTTCTCATCCAAAAAGTTTGTCATCCTCTAGATGTACTAGATCTACCATTCTTCTTTAGGTTAGACTTTCTTGGGGTTACCAATTTCTTCATTCCCCCTGCCGATTCCTGCTGCTCTCATCAGTGTTCTTCTCAGTGTCTCTCTGGGTCTTTCTCTTTTCTGTTGTTTCATACATGAGGGCTTGCTTTGCTATTCGGTTATTATCTCTTCTCATCACATGTCCAATATATGACCATCGTCTTTTCTTGATTACTGAAGATATTAGTGGTTGATTGGCAATTTCTCTAATTTCCTCATTTGTTTTGAATTCGTTCTACGCTATACCAAGTGTTGTGTTTGTGCTGATGAGTTTTGATTTCCACAACTTTTCAAGGCTTCTGAAAGACATTGCTGCTTTAGCTATTCTGATTCTAATTTCTTTACTAGTATCCCCTTCTCGATCAATGTGACTTCCAAGATAGATAAAGTGATTGATCTCTTCTACTGGTTTGTTTTCCATGTATATTTTGTCGTCTATTGGAATTTTTCATGACCTTAGTCTTTTCATGATTGATCTGAAGCCCAATTTCCCTGGCTATTGATGATAGTTCATTTGTGTTTTCCTGCATCGTTTTTATCTGACTGCTGATGAGAACTATGTCATCAACAAAGTCGAGGTCCTCCAAATGGTCTCCTTGTATCCATTCGATGCCTCTATTACTAGTGCAACATTTCTTCATTATGAAGTCCATAACAACTCCAAATAACAAGGGCAATTGTATATTCTATTGTAAATTAATATCCAATATAAATGATTAAATCTTACATGATAGTTACAATAACATTGTAAATATTAACTTACAGAATATTGCTCAAAGAAATGTTTGTAGCCACCCTCCAAGAGATAAATTTCTGGATAATGCAGGAAAGGGTATTGCTCTTTATTGGTCTCACGATCTTGTCGCCGCAAAAATCGAAACCTAAAATGATAAATTTTTGTAAGATAAATGTCACTAAATCTATAATACCTGTTTACTGACTTTAAAAGAGAACCTGACAGATTGGCACCACTGTAGGCAACCATGCGGAAATATAACATCAGTGATGAAATAATCACTGTCATCATGCAGCTGTGATATTGGGCAAATGCTTTCTGACAACCATGAAAGTAAGACAGGGATGCCTGCCGTCTTCCCACATTATTTAAAATACTTCTTGAAAGAATTAAACATTATAGTAGAACATTCGTGAAAGAGATTCGAGCCTCATCACGTAACATTTCAAAGAAAGCCATGGTAACTATTGTTTTAAGAACGAGCTAAAAATAAGTACATGGAATGCTAGGACCTTATACCAACAAGGAAAATTAGAAAATCTTATGGTAGAAGCAGAACATTTAAACATGAAGTTTTAAAACAACTAAAAATGAAAAGAAAATTACTAAACACAATTAGAACAAGACAATTTACATTTTTGGGGCATACTAAAAGACACAACAGCCTAATAAAGTAATATTGGAAGGGAAAATACAAGGTAAAAGAGGCAAACCAAGACTAACATTGATGAGTAACATCAAAAGATGGACAAGTCAACCTATGACAATCTGCACCATCAAAGCAAGAGACAGAGTGGAATGGTGCTCCATGGTAGCCAACCTTTGATGCGGAGACTGCACTCAATGATGATGATGAATAGAACATCTCTAGACCATCAAAAGTGTCTGAACAATCTCCAACCTTCATTTGTAAGTCAATCCCAGTAGAGTCAAAAGTTTTTCTATCGAGGGTGAAAAAAAAAAGACTCAGACCTGAACACCTCACGGTGACTGCACTTGATACGTGGCCTTTACTCTCCGGTCCTACTATTCTCCCCCAGACACCAGCAATGGGAAAAATGCCATAGAGATTGTGAATCATATACATGGGCTAGCAAGGATGCATCAGAGCTTGAAGACTTAGTTGTGTGCCTAGATCAAGAGCATATGGAATTGAGATCAATCAAACACAACCAAACCAATGACAAACAAGACTTGAGGCATTAAAACAAAATAATCACAACGAACGGAGTGGCACATAAACGGCAAACCAATTAAAATACTCTGCTCCATTATCACTAATATCTTTGCAACACCCAAAAGATAGAAGCCTCTGATGAATGTGACTGTGGCACAGGCAAAATGACTGCTGAACACCTGCTACAATCATGCCCAACATGTGATGAAGAGAGAAGGCTCTTGTGGCCATCACCAGCAAATACCAGGACTAGCTGTATGGTGATGTCACCAGCCTTGAGCTGATGAATGAATATTTCTTCAAACTTATTAATATTGACGTTTAGAAGTTTACACAAAAGAAGATAGACAAAGGCTCAAAACTAAAAGTATTAGCTAGAGCTACAGTCAATGACAGCCCTGACAAGACTAAACCATAAATGGAAACGTAACGCCATCTCGCTTAGAAAAATTATCAGATTATTAATTTTTTTTACAAATAGTGTGGTATCTATATCTTATACACCTGAACACTCACTGTTGACTTTGAGAGAAGAATACAAATGTGATCACATAGAAAGATCATATATAATATAGAAAGATCATATATAAGATGGAAAGATCATATATAGACCATATCACCAATGAGGAAGTGCACACAAAAATCCAACAATCCACATGATCAATAAAAATCAAAGGAATTAACTGTGAATGTTGAAAGAACAAAAGTTTTAATGGCACAGACATGCTACAAGATCTACAGGCCATGATAATTCTACAGGACACAGTGGCAAGCAAAAAATGACAGAACAGAGTGGGAATAGAGTGGACAGAATTAATCTTTGTCAATCTCAGAAAGCAGCTTTTAATCATGAAGGTTGAAAGAAAACTGTAAAGATACTGTCAAGAGTACTATGCAATAGCCACAAAAGTTATGATGGAAGATAAAGTTAATGTTTATAGAGGGAAAACTGTTGAGGTATAAAACTTATTGGGGAGAAGTAGACAGATGAGTTTAAATCTGTTATTACCAAACAAATGGACATGTCTATAATCCCAAATGGGTCAAGAGATCTCTTTTGGGGAAAAATAAAAACTGTGACCTGCACAACATAGTGTAGAAGAATTATCGAAGGAAAATAGCTTCATGTGGGTAGGCTTGAAAGACTGACACATGACATACAATATATATATATATATATATATATATATATATATATATATATAGCTCAGCGGTTAGTGAACTGGACTACAAAGGACAAGGGCTAGGGTTCGATTCCAACCGACGGCTTCCGGGTTCACCCAGCATTAAATGGGTACCGGATTTTTTTCTGGGAAAGTGAAGCGGCACAGGCGTAATACCGACCACATTGCCCCAAAAAAATAATGTGCTGAAGGTCTGTAAAATTTATGGTCACTACCACCTTATTCTCTATACGCCACTTGGCGTTACAGGTGTACTTTACCTTTTTTTTAACTGATCAAAAGGGTCCTTGTCACATGTGAATGTTTTTTTGAATTAGGGTCACCCAATATCTGCAGATATTTTTTCTGGTTTTATATATATATATATATATATATATATATATATTGTGCTATGTCCAGAATGCGTTCTTAACAAGAAATATCACATAACATATATGTCCACTTTGAATATCAAAAAGAAACATGAAAATACTTGCAAAAAGCATCCAGAATTAAGAAAGGGAAAAGAATTCTAAATAATTAAGATTTTGTAGATATTTTAAATAGTAAAATTTAAAAAATTAATTCTACTCCATCAAAACGATGACAGCATGGGTGTGTAATTTCAAGGTCGAAATTCAAAATGACCACATCATTGATCACTAACTATGATGAGTGAACCGTACGGCTGGATTTTGTAAAAGGACCGGTGTCCTGTCGACTGTACGGGGTGATGGTCACAGAGTTTTTGTTTTATTATTTGCATATTTAGACATTTTTTTAAGTTTAAATAAGTCAAAATCTGTAGCAAAATGTTTATTTTATTTTTTTACAGAATTTGACATTAGGCAATGGTATTCGATTAGTTTGCAGTAAAAATAAAAGATTTTCACTAGGTATAATTTTCCTTTACTTAGAATCAATTCTAATGCTTGTAACGAATCATAGCACAAAGTTTTTATATTATTCAATTATGGTTTAGTCTCGGAGTAAATAAAAAAAAACGTTAATTTTTTTAACTCATTCTTAATGTTTTTATAAGACAGAGACTTTTGTCCATGTCGTGTGGCACATAACTTTATAAACATTAAAATAAGCGTGTTTTTTTTTTAAAGCTTTTTTTGTGCTAATTGTGAAGGAAAATTGTGTATCCAAAATTATTAATTCTTAAAAGGATTTAATTCTAAAGACACAAATATGATTGATCATATGGCAAGATCTGGTAAGTGGAATGAGAAAAATTTTATTATATCACAGATTGTGAGACATTTTTCTAGAAATCATATTTCTTTTTAATTATAATATTATTTTTACATTTATTTTTACTACATATGTACTCTTACAATCTTTTATTTGATATATAAAACATGTAGATTTTTTCAATAATTACATTGGTGATGTGATTTTTAAGACAGTGGTGGCCTTCTATTTTTTTCTTTTTCAGTTCTCTTTCTTAAGAGAGCATATTTGGGTCTCTGCCCTATGGGCCGGCTATGGCTCGAAAGGTCAATAGATAGCTAGATAGTTCTCTTTGGTCAAGGCATATGTTTTCTTCGGTACGTAAAGTGTTAAAAATAACTTATCACTTCCTCAATTGTCCTGCTGCACTAAGCTGACTGATTAGCAACAACAGCACAGTGTTAACCATAGTGTGTTCTTGGTTCTTTTCTTTCGTCCACCTTGTGATCTATCATTTTGCAGTTTACCATAAAATAGTTTCTTTGGTAGACATTTTCCAGAAAGCGCACAATCTGTCACCTTGGCTGTGATCAGCATAGTATGACATGTATATTTTCATGTCAGATTGTGTCTGGAATCATGTCCTCTTATCTTACCAGTTTCTACAAGTAATGCACATGGAAGTGACTCAAATTTGTGACACAGCAACTGTGAAAACTGCAAACTTTAGTTTGAAATCTTATAAACACAATACTAGCCTTGGCAATTTTTATTTTACCTTGCCATCAATGCAAACTTTACAAATATTCACAGAGCAAAAATGTAATAACTAGACAATTATATATAGCCATACTTACAGTCCTGGACCTCTCTCTGAAGAAAATTCACAATGAAAGACAAGAATCATCCTTTTGTTTGGATCTTTCCCAATCAAGGGTGACTTGATAAACTTCTCTATCACTTCTTCTTTTGTGTAGATATTTAATGCATTCTGAAAAAGAAAGATGACAATCAATGCAAATAAAATTAATAAAAATTTAACTTTCTAGTCAATGTCCAATCAAATAGACGCTAACAGTTACTATTTCAACCGTTTATTCTCATATTTATGATTCCTATTAGTTAGGAGAGCAGTGGCAGAATTGATAACTTGTCGGGCTCCAAACGAGGAGAATGCTGGTTAGAATCCCAGTAGGATCAACAAATTTTTTCTATCAGGGGTAAAATAAAAACTGAGACACCTCACCACATTGCCCCAAAAATCATGTGCCGAAGGCCTGTAAAATTTAAGGTCACTAACACCATATTCCTAAACACTACTTGGCATACCGGGGGTACTTTACTTTTTTTTTTTTAACTGATTAAAAGGGTCCTTGCCACATGTGAAAGTTTTTTGAATTAGGGTCACCCAATCTCTGCAGATATTTTTTCTGGTAAAATTAGGTGGGTATTAACAACATCGCCCATAATATGTGATGATGGTCATTTAAAAAATACAGACACTAACACCATATTTCCCATTATACCATAAAACAGACAATTTTTGTGGTTAAAAAACATTTGGTGACCAAGGTGTGTTCAGCACATGGGCTGAAAAGGTTTGTGACTCAAAGCTGAAAGCTTGTGTAGGTCTCTGAACAAAAACAGGCCAAGACCCTAAATGGGGAACATTTCCCCACAATGGCATGGTAACATATCAAACAATCTGGCAAAGCAAACGAGGATTAAATAGGAAAGACATTAGTTAACCTACAATTATTATGCTGTGTTTGGCCAAAAGAAGCAGATATCACAGCTTGATATAAACCAAAACAAAATACAATTAAGTCCAATTAATACCCTTTTAAGAGCAGATGAAATGAAAAAAAAACACTAGTTGATGAAGAGAAAAAACATCAGACAGTTTCAGAGAACGGTTTGGTAGGAGGTCAACAACAGAAATGATATATGGCAGTAGAAGCAGAAAGTTATAGAGAGAGATGATCACTTATGGCAGTATGATTACATGATGGTACTTAATCATGATGATAATAAATGGAGCAATTGCCAAGCATATGCAAAACATCATCATCATCAAGTACCAGGCCTACTGGCATAGGTGATCATGTCTCTCCACAACAATCATTTCTGTTGTTGACCTTCTGCCAAGCCATTCTCTTAAGCTGTCTGGTATTTTCTCTCTTTGCTTCCCTCTATCTCTTCGTCCCTCAATTTTTCCAGTTGTTACAATATATTCCAGTTGTTCTCTTCTCATTACATGGCCAAAAAATGATAAATAATGATATGCAAATAAAAACAAATAAAAAGACAACTTTACATGACAGAAAGAAAAGTGCTTAAATTGCATATTAAGTGGTAATATGCTAATTTAATGACATTACTTTAAATAAATAATTTTTCTTTCCTTCCTCATTTGACTTTCAGCGTTGAGGGGAGATATAATTTGCAGTCTTTTGCTCGTCTGTTGGCCTCTACCGCTGTTATGTTTCCTAGTATTTCTAATATTCCATCAATCTATCTTTTGTGAGGTCGGCCTTTGAGTCTGGTGCTCTTGCAACGTTTATTACAAGTTTGTTGTGTTGTGTTTTGGTATTTCTGTCTTATCACGTGGTTAAATCATTTTATCTGTTGTTGTTTTAATGTATATTATGGTGGAATTTATTCCTAGGTTTTTGTCTCAATTCTTCATTTCAGATCTTATCTCTCAGGCTATTTCCTGTCACTCACCTAACATATTTTATCTCTGTAGTGGTTATTTTTCTTAGTGTTCTTGAGTCCAAGTTTAGCACTTGTAGCTCAACATTGGGATGACGATTCTATTGTAATGCTCATTTTGCCTCTAATGTTATTTCCTTGTTGGACAATAGTGGTGATAAAATAGTGTCTGATGATTTGACAAGCTTTGTTGCATCTTGAGTCTATTTCTGCTGCTTGTGAATTGTCATTGTCTCTAGACTTCCAGATATTTAAATTCCTTTGCTTGTTTTAATTGTCTGCAATCTATTCATGACTACTGTTTTGTTCTTGATTTTTATGTATTGAGTGCCTGAGCCGTTAAGCTTATTTAAGTGTTCTTGTAGGTCTTCTATTTCTTAGTGTAATATATAATTATTTGCAAATTTAAAACAAGGCAAAAAAAAAAAAAAAAAAAAAAAAAAAAACCACAAAACTTTAGCCCCACAAAATGTTCCACCAAAATAAATATATGTGCGCACACAAATTAATATCTCTGCTTCCAAACTTACTTGTATGTGTCCCCCTTCATACTCATATGGATAGCGGCAGTCGATAATGTGAAACTCTTCAACACTGTCAGAAAATTCATCTGTCATCAGTCGGCTCAGCTAATACACGACAGAGAAAATGTTATCAATCCAACTATGCAATTATTTACTCAATGAATATTGTTACGTTGACAAATATCATGCATGTCAGAGCAGATAGAAATTATAAAAACATTAAAAGCAACAAAACCTAATTAGAGTTTGTGTTTACTTTTCATATTTTATAAATAAAAGAAAAATAATATTCTGACATTCATGATTGTCTCAGAAAATTGTTCTTTAAAATTCTATTAGAACCACTTTAATTTTGTCTCAGTCTTATTGGCGGATATCAATTTGTAGTCTCAGTAGGTTTTGTCTTTCCTTGCCATTACAGGTTTATTTTACTTTTATCAAAACCATTATTAGCATGTTTGGAGATTCTCATTCTGCTGCATTCAAGTTTTTTTTTTATCATGTGGATTTTATCTGCCGTCTGTTGCCAAAATGAGGGCATGAACATAGGTCACTTATACAGTCAATGTTTGCAAATGTGTCCTGACTTTTCCCCTACCCCTGCTGACACAATCCATTTTTAGCAGGTTGGATCTTTGATGTCTCGATGTTTTCCTTCTCGTTTGGTGGATGCCAATCTGGGCTGTTACCTATACTGTCCATGGTGAACATCTCCTTCATCCACTTTCATACACCAATCTAGTTAGCAGTAGTTCAGTGAAGGCAATGTGTTGCAACATGTTAATGCTTCTGACAGTTGTGTGCAACTCAAGCCTGGTTTATCTGATTTTGATAAAGGTACTACATGCTGGCCAGCTTTACCTGTTTCCATGGTGAATGATGTGGATGTCAAAATATTATTTGTCATAACATATGCTTCTTAGTACATTCAACAACAGCTAACTTGCCATGGGGATCACCTATGGAGCTTCTGAACACCCTGCAGCATTTTATAAAGCAAATTTTGACACACATGTCCTTACACATGTTGCTAATTCTAGTGTTCCAACATAAAAAGCTCATGTGAAGAAAACATTAGCCACAATATCAATAACAAACTAACAAAGAGACATACTGTTTCTGGGGATATTGACTTGAGGTCTTGATGTCTTCCACTGACTGTAGGTAAACAGTAGGTCTGGTGGTAAATAATAAAACAAATAATCATCAGGAAAACACCAGACTAGATTTGCATGAACATTTCTTATACTCATTAGAAATAGCATTTATTTGCATAACAAAGCTTGAGGCTACAAAGCTTTCATTCCAATTTACCTGTGCTATCTATCTCAGCTGTCCTAAAAGTCTATATAGTTTCAGCGTCTTACAGGATATTGCTGCCTCCCTCAAGTCATCCATTGTCATGCATTTACATATTCTGGGTAATGGTTCTGGAACCTTATTATAAAGCCAAACTCAACTGGACTTAAGGCCAAGCTCTGCATTTTCACTGGGTGACCTACAGTGATAGTGTGCAAAAGTGCATTTACTCAAAACAATTCGCACTTTACTCTGAACATGAGTTCAAAGTTCTAGTCTATGCACACATTAAATTATGTTCATGTTTGACCATGTAACAAACAAATGTATCAACTGTTTCCATGTAAACTTGAAGTTTGCTCACCAATGAAAAGAATTAATAAAATTATCATGAGGTAAAAACACACTCATATTTAACCATAGATTACAATACTGTGCGAAAAATTACTTCATCAAAACACAACTTCTTCAAAATTTGACAGTTTGCCGTGCGAAAAATTACTTCATCAAAACACAACTTCTTCAAAATTTGACAGTTTGCCGTGCGAAAAATTACTTCATCAAAACACAACTTCTTCAAAATTTGACAGTTTGCCGTGCGAAAAATTACTTCATCAAAACACAACTTCTTCAAAATTTGACAGTTTGCCGTGCGAAAAATTACTTCATCAAAACACAACTTCTTCAAAATTTGACAGTTTGCCGTGGTCAAACATTTCCACCCTCTGTGTACCTTCCTAATTATTCTGGTGACCCTTGAGTGTTGGATTTGTTTCTACTGATGTAGTTGCTAGAAAAGGCAGAAAATAAAAATTAATAATTTTAGAAATTGTTGCAACCATACTTTGCATAAAAACAAACAAAAAGTGGTTCAGCAAAGCCTAATAGCTACCAGGATGTATTTTCAGTTACAAATAATCTGAAGGCTTGAAGAAGACAGAAGTGAAATTTATAGAAATTATTTAAGAAATCCTGCAGCTTCATAAGTTGATCTGGTAATATCTAAGATAAAACAAAGGTAGCTCAAAGTGACACCTCAAAGTATATGCAGATATGATAAGCAAACAAACATTACTTTATTCTGAAGGCATATTCTTTTGAAAAAAATTGAGCAAAGAGATAAATGAAAGGAGAGAGAAAACAAAAACACCAGACACTTTAAGAGAATTGTTTTGCAGGACAACAGAAATGATCAACTGTAGAGATAGAAAGTTAGGGAGAGACCTGATCACCTCTGCCAGCAGAGATGGCATTTGAAAATTTTCAGTTTAAAAAAAAAATACTATTTACAAAACATGATTCTTTTAAGAAATCATTTTGTACCTTAGAGCAGTCGCCAATCAAATCAGGTTGAGAGTACATCCGAGAAATTGCTGACTTTATCATTGCCTCTGTTTCTGAATGACATCTTTGCAGGTAACGAGCAGGTAACACCTCAGAATAGACAAGAAATACTATATCTTTCACAATTTTAGATTTGTAATTTGATTTAAGCATATTTAGCTCAGCAGTAAGATTGACATGTTTTCTGCAAAATACTCTTTCTTTCTTTTTAACCTAATACAAACAAGCGCACAGGGACTGTTTTCTAATATATGCTCATGTTGTTCAAAAGACACAGATCATAAACATGGCTCCTTATGTCAAACATTGGAGGTCAAGGCCATTTACGTTCTGTAGTCAAGATCAATCAGAAACACAAAACTTAGGCTATTCAAATCAAATGTACTATCAACCCTTACGTATGCGTGTGAAAGCTGGAAAACAACAAGAGATATAGAAACAAAGTTGTACGCATTCGAAAATAAATGTCTAAGGAAAATACTTGGTATAGAATGGAACGAATTCAAAACAAACGAGGAAATTAGAGAAATCGCCAATCAACCACTAATATCTTCAGTAATAAAGAAAAGACGATGGTCATACGTTGGACATGTGATGAGAAGAGATAATAATCGAATAGCAAAGCAAGCCCTCATATGGGAAACAACAGGTAAAAGAAAAAGAGGAAGACCCAGGGAGACACTGAGAAGAACATTGATGAGAGAGGCAAGAGCAGCAGGAATCGGCTCCCTCAATGAGATAGAACTGCTTGCACAGAACAGAGACAGATGGCGAGATTTGATAAAATATCTTTAAAAGAAAACTGCTAGAACAAAAAATTCATATAGGAGAAGGTGTATCTTGGTCTACGCCCTATGGGCCGGTTACGGCTCGAAAGGTCAATAGATAGTCAAGATCAAACCAACTCACCTTGCTTGTGTTCATCCGATGACTAATGGAATAGACCTCTTTGTCATCCACCGTTAAAATGATGTTACATAGACATGGATGCGTTGTGGTCTGTAGTAGAACTGTGATATTTGCACCATTTGGCCAGACACATCTGACTTCAGCACAGTATTTTTGAATACCAGGTTGCCTCACTTCTTGATCCCTATTCACTTGGTCAGACTAGTCTGTTTTAGTGGCACAGCAAAGCGGTTGAGAAAGATCTGGATAGCTCTGGTTCACTGATCTTGATGCAAGCCATCAGCTATGATTCACTGACAGCTTTCAACTCTGTTGCTGAAAGGCACCTCCTAATACCCACCAACTCATCTGGCATTGTCCTTACACACCTGTACTATAAAACAATCAGCAATGAACAACTATCTATTTGCAACACAACTATTATCTCATTATCATTATAACAAAAAGCACAACCATGCTTACCACATTGTCTCTGATGTCATCAGTATCATCCTCAGAATTACTTGCTGAGTTAACATTTTCTCCTCTCCACTTTTTATTTTGAACTGGCATGGCACTGTCAATCGGAGGATCACATCTCTTTGCAGATGGGCGACATCGGATATCTAGAGACTGAGATCTATGTAGGCCACGACGTGCCACCGCTTGACGCCCCTGGATGAAGTCAGACAAACTGATTTTTTTCATTCCTCACATATGAAATATTTTAACTAAACTGACAGTTTTTTAAAAATAAAATATGACTTTACTGAAATAATAATATAAAAATGTATTTAAACTTTATTAAGTGTAAAGCTACAGTTTACTTCAAAGTAAAGCTGAGACTACACATTTCTTTATTTTTATTTTAAATCAGGTTTGTCACAGCTACACATGACTCTTGTGTCTATTCCCAAGGAAAAAGACAGAGAAAATTAAAATAATTGGAGCAGAAAATAAGGGCCGAATGTGGACTTTAGCTAACCCAAGATAAACAAGTGGAAAAATTTGGTTAAATTATCTTGTAACTTGCAGTGAAATGAAAGGTTATGATGATCATGATGATCAGTTTAGGTGATCAGGGCACGATATTATTACTCACTGAGGGGGTATCACTGTCAATGCCTTTTTCAGCCATGTTTTCCAAAGCAAGTTCATCAGATTTATACTCACAGGGCCGGTGTAACAGTGTAGCATTGATGAGGGAAGACAACTGGTCATCTGCTTCATTTTTCAACTGAAAAGATTCAAGGGAATTAAAGGTCAACACAACATAGATCAACTGCTGCTTTTAACTATGAAGGTCATGATGAATCAATTCTATCTCCAAATATAGATATATATGTATTATATATTTAGATATGGAAAGAGGCAAAGCTCCAGGTCCTGACAATATAACAATCGAAGAGATAAATGCATTAGGAGAGCTGGGAATACAAGTCATAACAAAATTACTCAATGACATATATAACACTGGACACATACCCGAAGATCTACTAAAATCTATCTTTGTAGCCATACGAAGAAGTCAGGAGCCACTGATTGTGAAGACCATCACACTATTAGTCTCATGAGCCATATGACTAAAATATTACTAAGAATAATCATGAGACATGTAAGGAACAAAATAAAACCAGAAATATGCGAGGAACAATGTGGATTTGTGGAAGGAAAGGGCACCAATAATGCATTATACATCTTAAGAACATTGATAGAAAGATCTATAGAGGTAAAGAAAGTTCTATATATGTGCTTTATAGACTACACGAAAGCATTTGACAAAGTAAAGCATGTGGAAATAATCAATATGCTGGAAAAATTAAACATTGATGGCAAGGATCTGCGAATCATAAAAAACATGTACTGGCAACAAACAGCAGCTATACGAATTAACAACCAAACAGGACAATTCCAATATATAAAACAAGGAATCAGACAAGGCTGTGTTCTGTCACCGGATTTGTTTTCACTTTACAGCGAATATATTATGAGATTAATAGTAGACAAAAAAGGAATTGAAGTCAACGGTCACAACAAAAATAATTTGTGATATGCGGATGACACAGTCTTAATAGCAGAAACAGAGAATGAACAACAAGAAATGATAGACATAATAGTAAAAGAAAGCAACAAGAAAGGTCTCAGTCTGAATAGTAAGAAAACAGAAGTAATGGTTATATCGAAGAAACAATCACCACCATCATGCAGCATAAAAATAAACGAGACAAATCTGAAACAAGTGCAACGTTTCAAATACTTGGGCCCAATAATAACATCAGATGGGAGATGCACCACAGAAATAAAAAGCAGAATAGCTCGGGCCAAAATAGCATTTCAGAAAATGTTAAATATCTTATGCAACAAATCTATGTGAATAGAAAAGAGAAAGAGAGTTCATCGGTGCTATATAGAACCAATTTTGACTTATAGAAGTGAATCAAGGACAGTAGACAAACAAATGAAGAGACGATTAGAGGCAACAGAGGTGGGATTTATCAGAAGAATGTTAAAAGTTCCTTGGACAGCTAAAAAGGCCAATGGGGAAGTTCTCAAAGAGACAAACACAAAAAGGCAGCTCCTAAAAAACATCAGAAAGAAACAATCAACATTTTTCGGGCACATCATGAGAAGAGAAAAGTTGGAATACTTGGTTACACCTGGCAAAATAAAAGGAAAGAGAGATCGCAGACGACAAAGAGAGAAAATACTGGATAGCTTGGTATCATGGCATGGAAAACAGTCAACAACAGAACTGATACGGTGCTCTATAGATAGAAGATTGTGGAGGGACATGATCACCTACGCCAACCGGTATGGCACATGATGATAATATTTAGATATAGAACCTATCCACTCCAGCGGTACTGCAATACTAGGTCTTCTACATCAACAGTCTATACCAGGGTCCTACAATACTAGGTCTTCTGTATCTCAACAGTCTATACCAGGGTCCTACAATACTAGGTCTTCTGTATCTCAACAGTCTATACCAGAAGTACTACAATACTAGGTCTTCTGTATCTCAACAGTCTATACCAGGGTCCTACAATACTAGGTCTTCTGTATCTCAACAGTCTATACCAGAAGTACTACAATACTAGGTCTTCTGTATCTCAACAGTCTATACCAGAAGTACTACAATACTAGGTCTTCTGTATCTCAACAGTCTATCCCAGAAGTACTACAATACTAGGTCTTCTACATCAACAGTCTATCAAAAAGGTCCTACAATACCAGGTCTTCTATATCAACAGTCTATCCCAGAGGTCCTACAATACTAGGTCTTCTATATCAACAAATTTTATTTATTAATACATATTTGTTATTAAAAATACACATTTTGTTTATTTATTTACTTCTATTAGATCATATAATAGTTGCATTATTTAAAGTTAACAGCCTTTACCAGTTCATAATAAATAAGTTATATTCTGTACATATTAAAATATTCTGTACATATTAAAATCATAAGTAAGAAATATACAATAATTAAGTTAGTTTTTTTTTTTTTCTATTTTTTATTTCACTCTTTGTTACATTTTCACAATCTTCACATAGGACAATGTAAGTATAGGAAAACAGCAATTATAAATAACTTACATCATCAAGTTTAAAAAGTTCTTGAAAGCCATCAACAGCTTTAGATTTTCTTATCTCACCAGTTTCACTTATAACTTGAGGCATCTGTTAATGAAAACACAGAAATAAGCTAAATTCCAATTTAACCTAGATTATGACACTGCAGTAAAAATTACTGCATCAAAACACACAAATTCTTCAAAATTTGACAGACATTATGCCTCTCCCTTCTTGTACCTTCCTAATTACTACTTCCAGCGATCCCTGAGTGTTTAAATTGGTTTCTATTGATGTCGGACACTCCCCCCCCCTTTTTTTTCCCCATTTTGTGAGATACGATCCCATAAAAAAAAAAATTAGCCAAATTTCAACATATTGGTTGTTTCTCATTTTTATTTTTCATCCCTTTTGACAAGGCCAGGGAAATTTTCTTGGTTGTTGGCAACATCAAACAACTTTTTTTGACTTGGGAAAATCAGTGTGGAATAATTGGATTGTGGATAATCAATAACACATGGTATTACACTTTGAGATAGCCGAACATACTGATGAATTTACGGCATCTGTCTGAATAGACAAAATAACATGTCCGGTGTGGTCAAGACAAGTGATCAGTGGTCAATTTTGAGTCATAAATCGACCTGAGATAGGAAATCCAAGTCCCCTCTGTGTGTAATTGGTAAACACACATTTGAGTGTCAAAAGTTTTTAAAAACACTATTTTAAGTGCTCCTAATGTTACAATTATGAGGTAATTTGTACAATGGAATGTAAGAAAGTGCGCCATAGGTAGATATTGTAATTAACTTCTTTCCATACGTTTTGCCACACTGCTGATTTTGTAATAATGAAATTGTTAGAGTCCTCGAGAGAATGAGCTGCGCTGAGAGAGCTCTCCAGCGTGATGTAATAATGAAAACAGAGAGCCCAAACACTAATGCTTGATAATCAACTTCTTATGACCTTGATGATCAACTTGACTGATCAATGTCGTGACCGATGAAATGACGATTCATGAACGATCGACTGACCTCTCGTCCCCTTGAGATTGAGATCACTCCTCTTCACCACGAGCCCGAGTACCAGAGGTGCTTTAGCACGATGAGCGAGGGCTCGTGATGCTGCTTATGGCCGGATTGCTGAATGACGAGTTCCTCGCCACTCTGATGATCTGCCCCGTTCTCAAGCTGCCATGCCAGTCTTTTGGACCGCCATGATTGATGCCTCGTACTTCACGTCATTCTGTTGCGACTCTCCTTGGACCGTTATGATCTATAGTGCAGTACTTCACGTTGTAACTTATCAATTCCCCCGCGATTCTCCCAGCTCGTTCACTCGCTAGATGGTTGTAACACTGAAGATGTTTTAATGACTCAACTCAAGTCCTGACTACACACAAAACATCTTTATTTGACAAGGCACATGTCCGGATCATGTAAACACATTTCACAAATTAACAGTACATATATTCACAGTGATAATTCCCTCCCTGAACTAACATTAGTGCCACCCTCAGGTGCACTTCTCATGGACTGCTACTTTAGCCCAAACTCGGTGGAACTCTCTTGTCGAGTTCCCAACTCTGTGTAAACTACTTGACTAACAAGTTCAATTATGTGTCGTAGAAGCTAGTCATAAGCTCCCAAGTCTCTGAGGACCCTTACTTGAAGTTTCCCAATGATGTGGACGATCTACACGATCGATGAAAGTCTCTTTTCATGGTAGAAGCTTAGTCATAAGCTTCCTAAACTTTCCCGCCACGACTTCCTCGAAGTCAGCGAGATTATCCAACAACGTGTCGATTGCACTGATTCGCAATCAGCTTCTATGCCGAGAAGGTAACGCTAACCTTAACAGCTACAATCACACTTCTAGATTCTTCATAAGTCTTGCTCCACGACTTTCTCAAAGTCGGCGAGCGCTGGACACTTAACAAGTTTCCAACAATGTTCTACTGTGTCACTTTCATTGATGCACAATCAGTTTCTTTGCCACTAAGGTAACCCTAACCTTAACAGTGACAATCCCACTGATTCTATATTCTTCATAAATCTTGCTCTACGACTCCATCAAAGTCGGCGAGCGCTGGACACTTAACAAGTTTCCAACAATGTTCTTCTATGTCAATTTCACTGATTCACAATCAGTTTCATTGCCGCTAAGGTAACCCTAACCTTAACAGTGACAATCCCACTGATTCTATATTCTTCATAAATCTTGCTCTACGACTCCATCAAAGTCGGCGAGCGCTGGACACTTAACAAGTTTCCAACAATGTTCTTCTATGTCAATTTCACTGATTCACAATCAGTTTCATTGCCGCTAAGGTAACCCTAACCTTAACAGTGACAATCACACCTATTCTATCTTGCCATATCTAACACAACATTTAGTAACTAACAATCACAACTCCTGGAAATAGGATAACTAAACTAATTGGCTGTCGCCCTATATCTGTCTTAACTTTCATCTATTTACAACTCCTTTCTAGTCCGCGGTAAGCTAACTAGATTTCTCTAGACGTCCGCACTGGACCCGGCTCAAATGCACACTGACTTTAAAATCTACGTCTATTCTCATCTCCCTACTTCCCCTGAAAACATCTCACCCCTTCACGCTTATTTCGCCTTTCTCTATAAAACAGTTCACTCACTCACACCTGACCACTTCTGCTTGTCTCCCCTAGATGTTTATTATTTCTCTACTAATATCGTCTGTTTCAATCAACTCTCATCAATACTCTGTTTCTCTTGTTGCCCCGCTACACACCCGTTTCATACACCCTCATCTATTCGCTGTTACACTGCCTTATACCTTCCGCAAGTTATTTAAACATCTGTAATAACTTCCAGACTATTATTCCTTACCACTTCTTGCTAATTATACCTCCCGTACCTTATATTATCTCTATTATATCTGTGGTAACCTTCGCTGCTCTCTTTGTTCTACTTTCTGCCCTTGATTCTAGTCTACATACTCTACTTCGTGCTTTGCACCTGTTCTTCTGATGTCTGCCAACTTTCGTCGCTATCCCCTTGGTCTGTCTCCTCCTCTCTACCCTTTTTATATTCCGGTGATTCTCCTGATGACCATCTTCCTTGCCTCTTCCTCACAGGCTTTTCTTTATCTCTCTGTGTCTCCACTTCTGTGTCACCCATCATCTGTTTCTTCTGCATTTTCTCTTGTCGCTCCGTCTCCTGATCTCTGAGCTCCATTCTGATTCTTCTCTCTGGTATCGGCATATCTTCCTCTTCTGATGAAGTTTCTCTCTCTCTCTGTACTCTTCGATCCCCACCTTTCCCCCGATTCCTTGTGTTTTTGTATGGTGCATCATCCCCTGTACTGCCTGTTTCTCCAGTCGCACTCCCTTCTCGTTCCTCTTCCTCATTACTACTCTCCCTTTCACTCTCTTTCCTCTCCTCCTCATTTTGTTCCTTATCTCTTTCTCCTTGCCCTTTCCCCCCAATCGCCCCCCTTTCTAGTTGTTTGTCCCTTCCATCTTCTTCTGTTGAATCACTTCCTTTGTTCATTGTGCACTTCCTTCGTGGCCTGCCCCCTTGTTCTTGTTCTTTTTCTGACCACAAGGACTCGTCCTTCCTTATGTTTCTCCTGTGCGTTCTAATTTCCTTTTCCCCATATATATGTTTGATTCTATAATTTGCCTCCCTGTCTTCTTTATTATCACATAGCCTTCTTTCCACCTAGGGCTGATCTTTGATGTTGGTGTCTGGTTCTTATAATACACTCTATCTCCTACTTTATAGTCTACTACCTCTTTGTCCTGACTCCTCTGCATATTCCTCTTCTCTGCCCTTTTCAAATTCTTCCATACCATTCTCTGTGTTTCATGCATTTGTTGTAACATTATCTCATGCCTCTCTTCCCCCAAATATCTTCTCCTTGGCTGCAATATATTATCCAACGGTAGCATCGGGTGCCTCCCGTACAATAAAAAAAATGGAGAAAACTGTGTGCTTTCATTTTTGTTCATCCTTACCGCCGCCAATGCTTGATTTAATTTGGTGTCCCATTCCATTTCTTGTCCCCTTGTCAGTTTTGATATTATGTCGTTCAATGTCCTGTGCTGCCTTTCGTTAATCCCATTTGCCTGGGGATTATATACTGACGTTTTAATGTGTCGTAGAAGCTAGTCATAAGCTCCCAAGTCTCTGAGGACCCTTACTTGAAGTTTCCCAATGATGTGGACGATCTACACGATCGATGAAAGTCTCTTTTCATGGTAGAAGCTTAGTCATAAGCTTCCTAAACTTTCCCGCCACGACTTCCTCGAAGTCAGCGAGATTATCCAACAACGTGTCGATTGCACTGATTCGCAATCAGCTTCTATGCCGAGAAGGTAACGCTAACCTTAACAGCTACAATCACACTTCTAGATTCTTCATAAGTCTTGCTCCACGACTTTCTCAAAGTCGGCGAGCGCTGGACACTTAACAAGTTTCCAACAATGTTCTACTGTGTCACTTTCATTGATGCACAATCAGTTTCTTTGCCACTAAGGTAACCCTAACCTTAACAGTGACAATCCCACTGATTCTATATTCTTCATAAATCTTGCTCTACGACTCCATCAAAGTCGGCGAGCGCTGGACACTTAACAAGTTTCCAACAATGTTCTTCTATGTCAATTTCACTGATTCACAATCAGTTTCATTGCCGCTAAGGTAACCCTAACCTTAACAGTGACAATCCCACTGACTCTATATTCTTCATAAATCTTGCTCTACGACTCCATCAAAGTCGGCGAGCGCTGGACACTTAACAAGTTTCCAACAATGTTCTTCTATGTCAATTTCACTGATTCACAATCAGTTTCATTGCCGCTAAGGTAACCCTAACCTTAACAGTGACAATCACACCTATTCTATCTTGCCATATCTAACACAACATTTAGTAACTAACAATCACAACTCCTGGAAATAGGATAACTAAACTAATTGGCTGTCGCCCTATATCTGTCTTAACTTTCATCTATTTACAACTCCTTTCTAGTCCGCGGTAAGCTAACTAGATTTCTCTAGACGTCCGCACTGGACCCGGCTCAAATGCACACTGACTTTAAAATCTACGTCTATTCTCATCTCCCTACTTCCCCTGAAAACATCTCACCCCTTCACGCTTATTTCGCCTTTCTCTATAAAACAGTTCACTCACTCACACCTGACCACTTCTGCTTGTCTCCCCTAGATGTTTATTATTTCTCTACTAATATCGTCTGTTTCAATCAACTCTCATCAATACTCTGTTTCTCTTGTTGCCCCGCTACACACCCGTTTCATACACCCTCATCTATTCGCTGTTACAATTTTGGCAGCGTACATTTCGCTGCATAGTGCGCCATGCTCAATTTGATTAGTGTGAACGCCATCAAACCATATTCTTTTTACATGTCTTGTATCATCTTGATACTGGTGAAATCTAATACCTTGTTCAATTTCTAAAAATTAACATATAATATATTATATGTTAGATAAATATAAATATGTAGATTGATTTTTAAAACCATGAAAAAAGGTCTCTGAAATCTCTTCCGTTGTGTCGATAAACTACAAGAAATGAAAGCTATCGTACAAAACAGTTAATTGCAAGCATAAATTAATCTAATATCACAACTATGTTACAGTATAACACATGGTATTATGAAAAGAAGTTTATGCTAAATAATATTTTTGTAAATTAAAAGATAGGAGTAAATTTATTTTAGAAACGAATCTCATCTGCACTCAATATAATCCTGAAATCTCAACAACATTCACCTGGGCAGAGAATAAACTTTCTGAGAATGATGGTCGAGGGAGAGATGAATATTTGACAGGTGAGTACTTGATCGGTGAGCAGGTGTCTTCACTAAAATGTCTATCTATTAAACTGCGAGTTCGTCTAGGAGGCATTCCTTTTGGAGTCTTGAATCCAGGAGAGTCCTGATAAAAGAAAAGAGAGAGAATTCTAACAAACTGAGATGAATAAAACAATCAAAGATTAGTTTTCAACAATAAAGTTGCAGGCATTGCTTATCATCATCATCATCGTCATCAAGTGTTACCCCAATTTGCACAAATGATAAAATGTCATGTCCTTCCTAAACATCATTAGGTATCTGCTCCAAGTGGGGATGCTGTTCTTTTAATTGCTAATCTAAATGTAGTACTGTATTGCTTGTCATAGATTGTGTAGATTTTAACCCTAGATTATGATATTGTGGTAAAAATTACAGCATCAAATCACAAATTTTGACAATTTGCAATGTTCAAACATCCCCAACCCCTCATGTAGCTTCCTAACTTTTAATGTAGGATCCCCCCCCCCTTTTTTTGTATAACATTGAAGATCACACTTTTTTAATTTCAATGAAGAAAGACTAACAAGTATATCAAGGTCTAACATTAAATATAACACTCTCACCTCAATGGACAAAGCCTGACAATCTAAAGCTGCTAGTCCTTACATAAAAATGACAATGCACTCTTACCTCTATTAATTTTCAACAGTGTTTATTAAGCACATGCGTAGCATAACGAAAAATATGCTTACCAGTGTGTTCCAAACATCTTCTAAAGAAGGCAATCTTTCTAAGTGGCTCTGTGAGGATGAGGAAGAAACGGATCCCATATCTTCAAAGTTTGGCTCAGAACATCTCTGTGAATACATAATTTAATCTCATTTTTTAAATTTCTATTTTTAAAATGTCATTTTTGAAGCAGACATTTTAATAGCTAGTGTTAGTCAAGTGTCATGTGTATGATAGAGCTTCTTCTTTTCTCTTTTCACTGATACCTAAAAGGTGTCGTGGTTTATATCATTTGTCGTTCTTGAGCTGCTCGAACTGTCTGAATTAGTGATTTTCCTTTGTTGTTACATGTCTCTGTCACTGCATTTATCCATCTTCTTCTGGGTCTTCCTCTTGGTCTTTTCCATGCATTCTCGAGAAGAACGCCATTGATGGTGATTGGTAAAGATTCATTCTGACCAGGTGGCCAAACCATTTAAGTTGTTGTTGTTCTATATATTCTTGGCAGGGTTTAGTTTCTACCATTGTTCTTATGGTTTCATTTGGTATTCTATCTCTTCTTATGTTTGTTACTTTTCTCAAGCATCGCATGATAGAGCAATTGCATCAAATGGCCAATGTTGGTCAAGTGCCAAGCTTGATCTTAAATGATTCATGCACCTCTCTTATAAATGATCATATTAATAATTACCTACACTATGTTACAACCATACTACTACAAACAAAACAAGTTACGGTGAAGGTGTACCTGACAGTGACTGAAATTGGTAAAGTGCTGAAATAATTGAAACAGGTTTAAAATAAAAAAGCTAAATCTACATACCCTGTCTTGATCAAAACCAAGTCCACTGTCCTCTGAACAAGCATCATCCAAAGACATTTTACGTCCATCACCAGAGATGCATTTTTCATTGTCAAAGGTTACGGTTTCAACATCAAACCCCAGTGCAGGCACTACAGAATTGGTGTCACTGAAAACACTGAATAATCATGAACAGTCAACGAAAGAGCAAAGTAAATTACAGTATCTCAGATCACATACACTTACATATCCCTGTCCATACCGGTGGACAAAGATGATGGTGCTAGATCTATCTATCTATCTTTCGTTCGCCTGAAGCATTGTCTATATCTGCAATGTCGTTTCCTGTATAAATGTTACTGTCTTTTGTAATTCTTGCAGTGGCCCATATAGTTTTGTCTGTAGCATGGTGCTAGATAAACCCACACAATGTGGAAACCAAATGAAAATATAACACTACAAGCCCTTTTTTGGAATCCCCAGGGGAAGAGAAGAAGCAAAGAGGAAGGCCAAAATATACAGGAGAAGATAGATGAAGAGGATGGGGAAGATATAAGAGCAGTAAAGCGCCCCATCACACCAAGTGGTGTATAGGGAATATGGTGTTAGTGATCCTAATTTTTATAGACCTTCAGCACACAATTTTGGGGTAATGTGGTCTGTATTATGCCTATGCCGTTTTACTTTCCCAGAAAAAATCTGGTACCTATTCAAAGCTGGGTGAACCCGGAAGCCGTCAGTCAGGATCGAACCTGACCTCTTGTCCTTTGTAGTTCAGTTCACTAACCACTGAGCTATGGCGGCCCTCCCTTGGAAGACATGGAACGATCTTAAGATAATGGCAGGAAATAGACAGCTTGGAATGTGTTATGATCTATGCTTTACAGGGAATTCAAAGGAAGAAGAGAAAATATGGACTTACATGAGATTAGAATAAGAAAGCAAAAGCAGAAAATAGCATTTTGATATTTATATTCTGTATTTACAAGTGTTAAGAGAAAGAGTATCTGGGCCTATGCCCTAAGGGCCAGCTACAGTTCAAAAGGTCAATAGATAAAAGATAGATTTATATGTGTTTCGATTTATTTTTGTGTATTTGCAGACCTTTAACTGGGGGCCCAAGAATGAAACTACCGCCCAATAAGTTAAAAGATGCAAAAGGCACAAAAAAGGAATGGTATGTGCGGAAGTTATGAACCTCGACAATAAAAACTATAACGTACAGAGACCACCATTGGAAAAGAACCTTATATTTTTAACACTTTCCTGACAGAGATCAGCTGTCAAGTGATACGTAGATACTATTTGAGTATTTGAAATGTCAACTAAATTATATAAACAATAGAGATGGGAAGTTGAATCAGTATGTGTGTGTGTGTATATATATATTATAGATTAGCAGCACCTTTTGTTTAATTAACCTTACTTCTAAATTCAAACTCCTATTGTTAATGCGTGCATGTGAACAAGAGTGCAGACAGAGAAGGAGATAATAGTATAAGATTAAGTGACACTGGCATGACGCTAACACACTTTCAACTTTCAAACAAAAAAAACATACACCCAATGACGCGGGCTTAAATGTATTTTATGCAAAGATAATAGAAATATAGTGACACTGGCATGACACTAACATACTTTCAAATAAAAAAAAAACACCCAATGACGCAGGCTTAAATGTATTTTATGCAAAGATAATAGAAATATAGTGACACTGGCATGACACTAACATACTTTCAATTTGAAAAAAAACACACACAAAATTGTGCAGGCTTAAATGTATTTTGTGCAAAACTTCTGTCATTCTCAATGTGATTACAAAGTTTGTAATTTGTATTAATTGTGTTCACCATTTATTTCCTCCACTAGTAATGACTGTAAATCAATTTGAATGTGACCTACTTCTCTAGCTACAGAGAAAGAAATCTACTGGTTCAAAACTGCCAACACCTGTAGCAGCAAACTGCTCTCTCTCCACCACCCCCACCCGCTCCTTTTCTTTCGGGACTTTAATCACGACAGGTGTCCCTGCCTCGTTCTCAAAGCATATACGGAAGGGTCCGTCAGTTTTATCAGAAAATGCGTTAGTTCACAACAGTCATTCATACTTTCAAGCAACAGGTTGAAAATTCCCGCCACTAGCACGTCTTAAGAACGCGGACGTGACCTGACCACGTCACTAACAGCTGGTCGGGTTTTTTTTGTGTGGAGGTCAACAGATAGAACGTACTTTAAAGAAAGGCGTGGTGCCTCGGAAGATTCCCACTGCCATACTTGTCCGTGCACATTACATTATTTATTTAAATACGACGTAAAAATATAGCTAGGACTGGGTGATGTAAGATCCACATCATAATATCCGTTTATCTAATTCATTAATGTATTTATATGTCCCCACAACACTATTCACGGAACAAATACAAACAGTAGCGGTTCAAATAAACAACATGGCACACGTTAGGTGTGATAGCTGTTGGTTAGTAAGCAAGATCGACCCGTCTCTCACTGCACTAGTGTCAAAGCTACACAAAGCTTAACAGATGGCAAATATACAGACGGTTCGTGACAAATGCTTGTTATGACTTGGGGAGGGTCATACTATTTGACTACTGCACACCACATTCTTTCCTTTTAATTCAACATTATCTGCTAATGTGTTCTAAAACTCATTTTCTCGATATTAAATAATAGGCGTTGTTTTGGCACGTCGTGATGTTTAAAAGCAAACAGATATCTCTGCGTACTCGGTCAAATATAACAAGACTTCAGCATGGAATTTACCGGATTTGATTTAGTTTAATCACCTCTCGCTTCGTCAGACAATCTTCTTGGTTAACGCAGGGAGGTTGTTATATCAGACTCGTAGACCGGATTGGCTGCGTCACTACGGGCGGGACATTCTTATATATGCTACGCCCACGTTCCAGCAACCAACAAAGTGTCCAACCTGATCATTCATTCTGTTTTGCTGAACGTGTTGCATTTAAAAAAAAAAGTGCACAGCTCATGATAAGCTCACTTTCGGGTCGCTGAGTTTTAATCAGTTTTAGTTTACTGAACATAACACCAGCAGTTAAGCACTGTTCTGTTCCTTGTTCGCTAATTACAGACTCAACAGCCTCTGTTCTTTGACCCATCGTGTTTGTTACACAAGACAAAATATTACCAGATGTACTGTATGTAATGCTGGACACAACATATTCAATTTATGAATACAAGAATCTTGCAACTTGATGCTAGATTGTTTGTACAGAGCCATCTATAGACAGCTACGGTTTGCATCGTGCACGTCCTAAAGGAAGGTGCTATATTATTATCTCATGTGGTTCCTTTAAAAATGTCAATTTATAATAATCCCAGGAGATTACTCCCCTCCTCCTCCCACATTAATATCCCAGTTGTAACGAGATGCGGTTTGACAGACCAGCCAACCAACTATACATAAAATAATTGGCTGCACCTCTTACTTTGAAACATGGTCAGAAGAAAAAAAGAAACACTGTTCGCAAGTAGTATGGTGATAGACAAGACGGTATGCTGACTGAATTAACATGGTATTGGACTGGTAAAGACTTGCGAAAGCACTCGTGCACATGTGACATGATTGCCATTGTTAGGAGCCTAGCATAGAGACGTTGCTGCTTTCTTTTCCCCAGGAAAAGGCCAGAAGGAGTCGAACTAATGCAAAAATTATGTGAGATATCCATCATAACCTAGAAAGAACTGTCAACTTCATAATGGAACGGGACTGCAGATCTGACCCAGAGGACAGATGAAAGGCCTCATCTTCCAGGTGGAACTGTTGCATCAACTAAAAAATCCCCTGTGACCAATGACAGGGTAAGCCATGCGAGTAAGAGCAGCAGTTAAAACGTTTCTACAGACCAATATGATGAAATCTCCAGGGGAAGAGACAAAGAAGAAGACTATTCTTGGAGAAGACATGGAAGCAGAGAGGATGGGGAAGACATGGAATGATCTAAAATGAATGACAAGAAACAGAACAGCTTGGAAAGTGTTTGTTGAAAAGGTAATGGTACGAGACTTAAATCTGCATCATAGCACGCTGGTTTATAAAACCCATGAGCACTCTGCAGCCCATCCAGAAGTGTTCGGAGACTCCAGTCTAGTGTCGGCTGAAGCATCGTAACTCACGAGCAAGGCACCAATCCTCATCTTCTCAGAGTATGAATCCGGATACCCATTCCTGCCAGCGGCTAGGTCAACCGCAGGGATATCTTTTGATGAGATTTTGTTGAAGACCTATGCTCAACAAAGAGTTAGGAAGTAGACAGTGAGTCTGGTGAAGGCAAGAAGGAGACTTTTATAGAATAACTTTTATTTGCCTTTGTGAGCTGGTGCTAGATCTTCAAATTCAAATCAGCTACCAATTTAGAGATTCCATGATGGAAACGAAAATGGGGCCTAATTACAATTTGCCTGATTGTGTCACTATTCTCAGCATGATTCCATTCACCAGGCTCTACACAATGACATCCAATACTACCTCCTCATATGTCACAACTCCTTTATATTTTCCAACATTGCTAGAACACACCTCATTGAGTTATTTGTGGGTTTCATGTGGTTATCATCATTGCACTCCAATCATGTCCATGGATGCTCAGATCCCCTCTTCAGCAAGTCCCGCAGTGTCCAGCGACTGACAACTCTAGTTCTGTGTTGGTTGATTAGTCTTCTTACACGCCCACTAAGTTTCTCGTTTCTGGCACACCTTATGTTAGACTTTAATGTTCACATAACGATTACACCTCTTCATCGCCCACCCGTAACAGTATTTTTTTGTGTGTGTATATGCCATGTTGCAAGAAAGGATAACCTTTTAGCCTATCGCATCTGTCTACGGCATGATGTTTTTAGGTACCACATTGTCTTCATTCTTCAATCCCACTCACCAAATTGTTAGCCAAGAGTCACCGACGGGAAGCAAAATACAATCTGGTGTAGCAGTGGGTTCGGGATTACTGTCAACTAATGATTCATGGAGAAACACAAAGTGTGTTTCCAGCCAGTTGTGAAGCAGACACTTCTTCCAGCACAAGCCAGTGGTTGCACAAGGGTAACAGATCTGCATCAGAACACAGGAAAGTTCCAGATCCAGTTACAGTGCAATTAGACAAGCTTCCCGATTGTTTACGTCAAATGACCGGCCTTGTTAAAGTGTTGGCGGCTGCCGACATTATTATGCCCACAAGAGTGACGCTTAGTAAAGAGGCTATTGCCGCGGGGAGGAGTACAGTTGACACGTCAATGAGTCAAACAGAAAATACTACTTGGCGTCCTCGCAGTGACATCATTTATACAACCGGACGGAGAAGGCACGATGACATTATACGTCTCACATTATAGACACGGTGACACTGGATCGACTGTTATTCAAAGATATCGACACATGCAGTTAGCTGGGGGTCATAGGTTGTCCTCAGACCAGTTGCTGGTGGGTATTGTACCATAAATCTACTTTCAATATCTTACTTTATCATGTACTTGTTATCTTATAATGCCCTTACATCATCCACCCAATAAAACTACTATTTACTACTAGCATCAACTTCCATTCTCCACCACACTTAGTATATCTATGGTTATTTCTACTTTAATATTTGAATAAAGAAGAAAAAGAAGTTATAATGTCTAGAGATTTTTAAGTTATCAAGTACAGACAGAACTGACAGTCCATCACAACGCTAATAAAAGATAAATAATAATGGGATAATCAAACCAGGTAAACGGGATTGAGAAGCATGAACTTAAAAAATGGTCAAACGACCAGACATTTATGTACCATTGGTTGAAAGTAGTTTGTCAAACTGAAATAAATTTCAGCAATTTTTGTGCTCATAAAAAGAGGAAATTTGTACTTGATGGAAGAATAACACTAAGTAAGCAAGAAAAATAAGTAGTGAATGCAACTACTGTTAACACAAATATTTAAGTTGGTTTTTCTTTTATTTGTTATCTTTGTGAGTACATTGATCAGAGAGGCAAGAGCAGCAGGAATTGGCTCCCTCAATGAGATAGTTGCTTGCACAGAACAGAGACAAATGGCAAGATTTGATGAAAGATCTTTACAAGGATTGAAAACTGCTAGAATAAAAATTTAGATAAGAGAATAGATAGACAGATATCTTTGTGAAGGAAAACGCTACTGATCTACCTACTACTCTCATAGACACCATTTTGTTTTTAAACCCACATATATCTCAATCATTATCTGATCCTGCAAAGACTATTCCGCAAGGAACTGTGAAAGGAGCGAGGAGAGGTAGACATAGAAAGAGATGGCATGATAACATCAAAGAATGGACAGGCCTTGACTTTGATGAGTCCCAAAGAATGACTGAGGATATAGAGAAATGAAGAAGGTTAACAAAATCTGTCAGAGGTGCCCCCAACAACAAAGATGAAGAAGAAAGAAAAGCTTCTGGGTTAAGCTTGGCCTAATTAAATTTTCATTACTTTAAGAGATTCCCAACATTTTTCTAACCTACAAGTGGTAAGAAAACAGAGCAGAAAATTGAAGCTTTTGAAATGAGGATTTGTAGATAAATGGGGAGAATTGGGTGGAAGGAAAGAAGACAAACATGGAAGTTCTGAATCAGCTGAAAGTGAAAATAAGAAAAATTAGAAACAACTGACATTTTTGAACATGTGAAGAGACATAACACCCTTCTAAAATACATCTTGGAAGGGGAGGTACAATGAAGATGATGAACAGGCGAAACAGGGAGGTAATAAGGATAGGAAAGAGACGGATAATTTAGTAGAGGTCAAGGGGAGATAAGGGTTGAGAGGAACTCATAGTCCATGTGAAAGTTAAGAGAGTGAACATGTCGGAAATCACGAGATTTGGAAACGAGGCGGACAGGTTTAAGTTAGACAAAGGATAGGTTAATTTAGATTGATTCGAGTTGTTGCGAGGGGCTCTATCCAGACGTCTGTTGATGATTTGTCACAGCCGAGACTGGTAACCAGAAAGATTGATAAGGACTTGGTAATCGCAGGTTAGTGAGTCGGTAGCAGTCTGGCTAGGCAGACACGTCAGGATATTCTGCAAGGATAGCTAGGTATATGGTATGAATTTAATAGCGTAGCTCTTGTGAAGTGACTTTACTAATGTAGTTTGTGCCCCAATGTGTCGGCTTAGAGCAAGCTATACCAGTAAGCCCAGCCAGTAATGTTCTGAATTTAATAGTGCAGTTCTTGTGAAGAGACTTTACTAATGTGGTTGTGCCACGAAATGATAGGCTTAGAGCAAGCTATACCAGTGACAGTATAATGAAGCTATTAGTGTAGTTCTTGTGAAGAGACATTGATCATTAGGTTGTGCCACAAACTTATAAGCTTAGAGTAAGCCATACCAGTGACATTATTATGAAGCTATTAGTGCAGTTCTTGTGGAGAGACATTGATCATGTGGTTGTGCCACAAACTTATAAGCTGAGAGAAAGCCATACCAGTGACATTATTATGAAGCTATTAGTGCAGTTCTTGTGGAGAGACATTGATCATGTGGTTGTGCCACAAACTTATAAGCTGAGAGAAAGCCATACCAGTGACATTAATTAGAAGTTAGTAGTGCAGTTCGTGGGAAGCAACTTGATAAGTTGGCTGTCCACAAATAGGTGTACTTAGGTCAGGTAGTACAATTCGTGATTATTGGATGAATGGACTTGAACGGGTGGTTGACTGGCTATCAGGAGTGGTCAGTACATGAATTTTCACCCTACTAATTTATTCATACTGGGGCCTCATTATGCGGGAAATAAAGAATAGTGACACTGTGACCTTCCAGGCATGTCGCAAGAGGTGACTAAGGAGGTTGATCGATGGCTTGACAAGCTGTCATTGTAAAAAGTATTGTTAAGGAAAAAAACGCCATATATTTTAGAGCAGTGATCTCTGCAATATGTGCCACTTTGGCACGCAACGTTTCTGTTTTTAAGATTGTGGTTCTGCCCTATGTGCCGTCTTCGGCTCGAAAGGACAATAGATAGATAGAATTTATTCAACATGTTATTGCACCTGCCTGAGAGTATATTAGAGAACTACCACAAACATCTAAGATTTGTTGACAGAAGCTCAAGAATACATAAAACTTGTGATAACATGGAAAAAAAAACATGTTTATTTTTGGCACGATAGCATTAAATAAATGTTAACATGATCAAATTCGTTGAAAAAAAAAGTCTGACAAATAGAGAAGATAACGGGCAATTTAATATGACATGAGAAACGTCAACTGGCAGACAGCAATAAAAACATAAAGAGTTATGGAGATTCATAATTATTGTCATTGCTAGTTGGCTTTGCATATCAAGATATTGGTCTGTAAAAGTGAAAAAAGTTCCAAGTAAGCTTTTGTTGGGTTAATGTCTCATTGAGCATCTTGCTTTGAAAAACTCATAATTTAAAAAAAAAAAAAACAGCATGGCATACATATATAGCTGGAATACAGTGTATCAATCACTGTGTAGCAAATTGGTTACCTTTTGGCCTATATTCATATCAGCATACATATTTCATTCTGTCCATCCAGATGTCTGTCCAGTGTTTCTGACACTCATTTGAGTTATTGTTAACGATCTAACAGTTTCTTGACTGGGTGCTTTGCTAGGATGCGAATTGGGGAACTTTTCTTAAGCAAGTTAGTCTCTCCTCTCATTGCCACAGATGTCAATAATAAACCACTTGGATGTCATAGGTAAGCTCTTATCATTTATGTGCTTTGTATGGTAGGAAATTCTGTCCAAATGAACAAAAGATGTTATTTGTTGTCTCTGTATGTAGTTAAAGATTGGTTCCTTGCTGATTCAAGCATAAGATTAAATTAATAATGAAAAGATCTGTCTGCAAACGTACATTCAAAACATCTCTCTGTTTCAGTCTCTGGTTGGTCGGGTACTGATAAATTAGCATATGACCTCTGTCCTTTGACTTAAAACTAAGCTATATTCAAAGTTAGGAATAAATGATCAGCAATAAGAATTAGTTGCTAATAGACAAAACAAAATAAAATATCAAACAACATTAATTTAGTAGCAACTGTACAAAAAGACAGTCTTAATATTGAGATAAGATCAAAAATATCCTAAAATAAAATAAAAAATAGAAATTATGACTTATAATAAAAATATAAAATAAATAAATGTAATTAAAAAAAAAAAACACATAAGAATGACAAACAAGATGAAGTAAAAAAAAAAAATAAATAATAATAAAAAAATTAAGATACCACATCACCCAAATATCCCAGAGAAAATGTAAGGTACTCAATTTCAGAGGTTGCGTGAGTACACCTAAGCTATGTAAAAAAAAAAAAGAGCATTTTTGAGAATTGTAATTTAGCGACCCACAGCTGACTGCATACATCAGGATTGACAAACAACATAACAAGACCCCGCTCCACCTCTCAGTGGTGCTCCTGAAAAGATACTATCCAATTTGGTCAAGCAAGTAAGAATAAAAAAGGGAAGACAACCTGGTACTCAAAAATGCTGTGCTGAAGTCGGATGTGTTGGACCTAAAGGTGCAAATTAACCACAACACAAAGCATAGCTACATCCACTTACAGTCCCTTTAAAGAACGATGACTAATAGGACTATTCCTTCCTTTAGTCCTCAACCACAGAAGAAAAAAAATAGTATATGCCATCTTCTAATAGATGATTAACAGACATTTTTAGGCTAACTCAAGTTACCATTGTAACACTAAATGTGACTAAATAACAAAATGTGACTAAATAACAAAAAGAATATACCTGTCTAAAGGGGAAGAATCCTCCTCTGGCGACCATGAGGCACAGTCTGAAAATAAATTCAATATTTTCTCATTGCAAGACAAATATGTTCCATGTACAAAAGAAGTTCACACAGAATCAACTATGAAGCAATAAAAGTTACTACATCTGTTCACATATTATGTGCTTAAATACTCATATAAAAAACATTGTATGTTTCTACTTTGATTGTAGAACTGCTAAAACAATCTGCTGGTCCCATAAATTGATGTAACAAGAAGATGTGACTTCTTTTCAATTGTTTAATTTTGTTTAAAAAAACTAATATCTTAACTGTGATGGTAATGTCTTCTCCGCTCTCTTAAATGAATTACTTTGCACAGTGCTTCGTATCTTGTGGCTCAAATCACAAATTAATTTTTTTTACAGCTCCCTTAGCCTATGATTCTTGACATTTCTGAAGTTGATTGAATTCAGAGTTGTCTCTCCTGGCAAGCAGAGAAACAAGATTTGAATCAGGATCTTCTAGTACGTAATGTACGTTACATCGTACCACTTGCTCCTGCTACCAGCTTTACCGCAGCACTGCAATTATTTGTCTGTTCCCCAGGATCTTCTAGTGTGGTCAGTATTATGTCAGTGTTGTCTTTCTATTAGAGATAAATCTGGTACCCAGGAGTAGATGGGTGAACCTTAGAGACTTTGATTAAGATCAAAACTGACCGATCATCAGTATGTTCACTAACCATTGCTCTATCACATCTTCCTTTTTTATGTATCAGATTGTCCTACTCATACGTAGATTTATCTGTCAAAATCAACAAGCTCCTCTTACATGAAATAAATGGGGGAATCAAAATTGCTGATGAATTTATTTCCAAAATGAGAATGAAAAATAAGGCAGCTACTGCAAGAAAATGTGATGATGACCATAAAAATATAACACTGATATAATATTTCCCATTCATCAGCATGACAGAGTTCTTTCTACAGTGACAAAATTGAAAGCGCTGTTAAAGTGAAAAAACAATTGTTAAACATAAAAAAAAAGTTTTTATTTTTAGAATGAAATACAGCAAAAGCATTATAGATTTGTCACACTGATTTTGACACACTAATATCAAAGTGCTGACTTATCTTCTTTTCATTAATACATTGGTTATAAAAGTAAATACTTATAACCTACCTGACTCCAATGAAAGAGAAACCTCTGAGTCGGACCTACTACCACTATCACAGTGCAAGTCCACAGATGACAATGACAGTTTTCTTCTTGGTGTGCTTCTAAACATGGGAATACAAGTGTTTCATTAACACATGCTCAGAAAAGGTGTTTTTTTTCTAAGGATTTTATTAATTTCCAGATTATTGCAATTTCAGTTCCATGAAAGTCTCACATGTAGTTTTCTCACAAAAACCTTCAAAATCACAGTTGGAGTTAAAGGATATATCTTATCAATCTTCTTATTTTCACTTACATGTAAAGTCCAACAAAAAATTAATTATATGGATTTAAGAGATGTTCTTGAAGAATTAGATTTGCAGATGATGTATGTTTTCTCTCTCTTCACAGAGAATGACATTAAATCTTTTAAACTAATGAAAGAAAACTGAACTAAGATTAACATGTATAAACCCTTAACACATGAGGATTAACCCTAGATTACGATTCATATACCTGTGACTCATATCACGATTCCATAGTAAAAATCACTGCCACTTAAATGTAACATTTTGAGTTTTGAAAATCAAACTTTCTTTGAATATTTGTTTAAGAATGACCAGAAACAGCATTATAAAACACAATCTATATTTTTTCTGTCCATCAGAGTAGCGTTAATATCTATCTTTTGTCCACCTGAAGTATTGTCTATATCTGCAATGTCATTTCCTGTATACATTTTACTGTCTTTTGTAATTCTTGCAGTGGCCCATATAAGTACAGTTACTAACCAAGAATTGCTTACTCTGAGAATGTAGAGGGGAGCGGAGTGGAAAAGTAGGTGAGAATTACAGTAAAAAAGGTGAACAATACATAGAACAGTGATTAAGAGACAATGTGTGATTCAAGGAATTAGAACATTTCAAGACAAATTGTGATAAGAGACAGAATAGTGCAGTGAAGTGAATAAGTAAATATGAATTCTATGAGGAGGAAATTTCAAGGAACTAGTGAATAAGATGTGCATTAATTAGTGTGTAATGAATAAATAAATTATGAATAAGTAGACGGTTATATATTAAAGGTTAAATGATTTTTTTTCTCCACAGGTTAGTTAAGGAAAGTTAAGTTAGTATTTAAATTTAATTAGATAATGGATTGTATTAATTGAAATTGTGTGTGAACGGAAACACCAACAGAGATAATGTAAAATATTAGACGTGTACTAGGGGAATTTTTTTGTAGCGAAGGCAATTGGAGCCAAGTAGTGTGTAGGACTGGGAGGTCGTTGGAAAGAAGGGGGAGGTAGAGTTTAGCTAGGGATACTAATCAAGGACACGTGTGATTATCAACAAGGTGTATTGAAGGACGAAAGTATGAAAGAGTGACAAGATGGAATGACAGTTGGGAATTGTACAGAGATGATGTGGGAATAATTAATGTAATGAGAATTATAATAGGAGAGTACAAGTGAGATAGGAAAAATAATATAGCGACTCAGTAGAGGTGAGAATAAATTAAAAATAAGATGAAAGGAAGTAAAGAAGACTATGTATGGCAGACGATGAATAAGTTAGGTGAGGCAGTACAGAAGTTAGGAGAGGGAATACAGGTACAAGAGATAGTATGATGAATACCAACATTTCCTGTAGGAGTAGATCAATTTGAGGCATGGATAAATATCGAAAAATGACAGAGAGGAGTTATAAAATAACCCAAGCAGAATTGAAAGAAACTAGCGTTGTTAACTAGTCATGGGAGAGTGGCTAGCTGCATAAGAAGAAAAAGAAGAATAATTAGGTAAAAGATTAAACTTGGGAAAGATTTAAGGCATATTTAAGAAACAAAGATGCACATCTTATTCACTACAGTTCCTTGAAATTTCCTCCTCATAGAATTCTTATTTACTTATTCACTTCACTATTCTGTCTCTTATCACAATTTGTCTTTAAATATTATTACTCTTTGTGTCTGGTTAGCGCAATCGATAGGCGGTTGGCTTACCACGGCAACAGCCGGGGTTCGTACCCTGGCGAGGACACCTGGGTTTTACTAATTCCCTAAAAATTAGTACCTCTGAAGTCGGAGTAAATCTGCCTGCATGGCGAGGGGCATCCTGTAATGGGATAAAACTGACTTTACACGCAAAATTCAGTCCCACAAAATTGAGTGGGTGGGACTTCGTCAGAGGTCAAAGCTGACGAAAGCGAACGAACGAACGATTACGCTTTGTCTTTAAATGTTCTAATTCCTTGTTTAACAACATTTGTCTCTTAATCACTGTTCTATCTATTGTTCACTTTTTACTGTATTTCTCACCTACTTTTCCACTCCTCTCTCCTCTACAAGAAATCATATTAGATAGATAGAAATAGAAACGGATACATCATCAGCAGAACTCCCAGCTCCAAATAACAGAAGATGAAAGAAAAGTCAAAGAGTTGCTTAGTGAAAAATGTCTGTGTTTATCCAATGATTACTCTTTTCACTTATTTGCCTTTAATTAAACAAACATTTTTAAGCAGACACAAGCTATATCCTGTTTTATATTTACTGTAAGCCACAATGTCTACATTTTTTAGTACAAACCCATCTGACATCAGTAATGCATTTTTAAGGCACCGTTTGCCTTCCTTCTCTAATTACCTGGTCACACTAAATTAATCTGTCTCCAGAACTACAATGAGATCTTAATTAGCTCACTGATTGTAATACTAGCAATTAGCTAAGAGTGATTGACCACTTTCAGCTCACTCACTGGAGGTGAAGGCGCATCTCACAGCAGCAGAGCTGGAAGTTGTCAGCGACCCACAGCTGGTGGCTTGTGCCAGGTTCGGTGAACCAGAACCATCCAGATCACACTCCACCTCTTCGTGGTGCCTCTAGTAACAGATTAACCTGTCTAGTTTGGCCAAGCGGGTAGATATCAAAGAGGGAAGACAACCAGGTACTCAGAAATGTTGTGCTGAAGTTAGATGTGTTGGCCTGAAAGGTGTAAATATCAGTTATACTGTTAACCACAACACAATGCATACACGCCCACTTAACGTCCTTTTAAGGGCGGATGACAAAGAGGTGTACTCCTTAGTCGTAGGGCGAACGCAGGCAAGCAAGTTCACTCTCAGTCCTGCAACTTGAGTCTCAGTACAAATCTGTGATGGTGGAGATGAATCATCACATGGACTAAATACAAAGGATGACAATGAGCCTAATAAAGTGTTTGTTGCTACCCTACATAATGGCAATATAGTTACTGATCATTTGTAGATAAAGAAACTAAGTAGAAAATTAAAAATACAGTGACATATATCAATTATCACTCAGCCTAAATAGTGAAAATAGTCATTACCTTCCAGTTGACAGTCCACTGAGATTGAAGGCAAGATTTGACATGGGAGAACAGGTCAAATTAGAGAAATCTGGACTGTCGCTGTAGCCCATGTTGCCAGTATTGAAGGATGAAATAATATTTTTCAGTGGCAGACGAAAATTTCTTTGTTTCGACATTTCTAAGATATCTAATCTATCAATCAATGTGCCTGCCAGCCCTTCACCTCCCTAAGAGATGCCTCTTCAATGTTGTTAAAACACCCTACCACCTGAAAAATGAAAAGAAAGACAGAAAAAAATGCACAATTGAATTTTCCAGATTTAACACAATGTTATTGAAATTTAAATATTGCTACTACAATACATATTTACAACCTTATGCACTGTAGTCAGTAACAGGAAAGCTTTAGCATGCACTCCGACTTCTCTCTTTTGCGTAGCATTCACCTGTTAAGTTAGTGTTGATGGGTTGTGTCACAAAAGCAGCAATATCTGTGCCTTTCAGCCCAACACATCAGTTTTTGACATGGGTAGATTTTCACCTCACAAATTTGCCATAGCAGCAGCCATTTTTCACCTACTCTTTCTATTTTTAACTGCTTAGGATTTTTTAACATGTGTGAATGCACACAGGACCACCTATTTTTTGCCGTTACCTGAGTGCTAGACCACCCAGTTCCCCTCAGATTTCTTTCAAATATATGAATTCCAATAGGCCAGTAAAGGAGTATTTGGGTATGAATATTTCTAAATGATAATGAAGAAAATTGTCCTCATTTCACAATAAAGTAATGTGAAAAACCAAACACTTATATTTTATCCTCGACATGATACAGGCAAGTTCTCGACATGATACAGGCAAGTTAAGTCATAATGGAATTTTCTCCAACAGAAGCAGTGTTAACAATCACTACAGAAATTGAACAGACATTTTATATCACTCTGTCAACCTTTTGAAGTCTGAGGAATATATTTTAATAACAAAAAGTAACCTAAAATTATCTGCTTCAATGTCACCTTGGCCAACCTAGTAAGAAATAAATTATGTGATTAAGAAAATCATCATCATCATCATCAAGTGCCTTCTCCGCAACAAAGGTTGGCTACCATGGATCGCCATTCTACTCATGTTTCTTGCTTTGATGGTGCAGGCTGTCATAGATTGACTTGTCCATCTTTTGATGTTACTCGTCCATGTTAGTCTTGGTCTGCCTCTGCCACCTTGTATTGTCCCTTCCAATATTACTTTTAGTAGGTTGTTGTGTCTTTTAACATGCCCCAAAAATGTCATTTGTCTTGTCTTAATTGTATTTAGTAGTTCTCTTTTATTTTCAGTTGTTTTAAAACTTCATCGTTTGTTATCATTTCTTTCCATCCAATTCTACCTACTCTTCTATAAATCCACATTTCAAAGGCTTCAATTTTCTGTTCTGTTTTCTTGTCTATTGTCCATGTTTCTGCACCATACAGGAATACTGAGAAGATGTAACATTTTGCCATTCTTAGTTTCAGCCCTGTTGATATTTGTTTTGTTGTTAGTATATTTTTATATTAAGAAAATGACATGTTAACCATAGACGTATAAAGTGTTGTGTCATAATGGTCTTAGAACAATAATGGATGGTATAGTATCTGAACACTGAACAAGAAGAAGGAGGAGTTAAAAGACAATGGGACAAAGAAAATCATGCCAGCAGGCATGTTGCTTGAAGATGATTTTATCTATAGATGATAGTTTAATCATCAAGTACCATGCCTCTTGCCATGATTTTCTTAGTTATACTAATCTATAGTTGTTATACTAATTTCATTTACTGTTAACAATAACATAACACTTACTGACTTTGAACAGACTATTGAATAGTGGTAATTATTATTATATAATATATTATAATAATTAGTAATATAATATATATCATCATCATCATCAAGTACCATGCCTGCTGGCGTAGGTGATCGTGTCACACTACAACTTTCGATCTCGACAGTTATCTATCATTTTCCTCATCAAGGCCAGCTCCTTGTCGTGGGGATGGGGCTTAACAGTCACCAGGGACTGAAAACTAAGACTGGCCAGGCCTTCCTACAACCGAGCAAGACCACAGTCTGCTCTAGCAAGTTCAAGTGCTGAAGTCGGAGGCAACCAGCCAAAAGGCGCACAACAATCAGGATGCCACGCACTCAACGCATATGGAAGTATGTCTATAACCGCAAATCGATATGGCACTCGCCCTGTGATGGGCACTCAGGCAGGTGCAGCGCCGGGCCCTCAGCCTCGAAAGGGCCCAACCTCTATTACTGGATGTCCTTCTCAACCGCCCTGTGGAGTCAGGGGGCGAGAGAATAGAGCTACTGGCCAATCCAAAATAAGACCACTAAAAATAATGCACTGGAATGCTGAAGGCATCAACAGCAAAAGAGATGGGTACAGTAAAAAGATAGAATTAGAAAATATCCTGCATGAAGAACAAATAAGCATATGCTGTTTGCAGGAAACCCATCTAAACAACGACATAGCCTTGAAGATTAGGGGATACCAGTGCTACCGATCTGACAGAATAAATAGACAAAAGGGTGGAATACTGACTCTTGTAAGGAACAACATTAATGCATGTCAGATTGAAGTGTATATGGATGGGGCGGAATATCAAATACTGCACCTCAGGACAGGAAATACAGACTTCCATCTACTTAACTACTACTGTCCGAGTGACCGCCCACTAGCACTAGACACAATTACATTAAAAGAAAGAATAATTGTATGTGGAGACTTTAACAGCCACTCACAGAGCTGGGGCTATGAACATATGGACAAGAGAGGTGAAGAGCTTGAAAATTGGCAGGATGACAATGGGCTTATACTATTAAACCAGGCAACAGATCCACCAACATTCTACTCCAGATCATGGCATACCACATCTACACCAGACCTTGCTTTCCATTCACCAGACCTGGATTGGAATATCACACGAATTGTTGGGAAACAACTTGGAGGCAGCGACCACCGACCAGTCTTTTTAGTGGTGCAAAATGAGGCCATCAGGGAGAGCAGCACTCTCTCCAGATGGAATTACAAAAAGGCAGACTGGAAAATGTATCAACACTACACCAGTGTACTGACTAAAGATATAAATACAGATAGAGACATCAACAAAATAGTTGATGAATTCAGTAGACTAATAATACAAGCTGCCAGTGAAACAATACCTAGAGGGGCACGGAAACACTACAAACCATACTGGAGTAGTGAACTAGAGGAACTGCACAATGACATGGAAACATCTCGAAAGCAAGCAGAAAATAACCCTTGCCAAGAACACCACAACAACTACCAGCATGCTAAAGCCAAATTTCAACAGGCTAAACTACAAGCCAGACGGAGAAGCTGGAAAGAGAAAACAGAGTCCTTGAATCTTGAACGAGACACAAGAAAAGTGTGGAAGCTTGTAAAACAGCTGAATGATGAGGGTACAGAAAGGAACACCAAAATTACACTGAAGAAGGATGGAAACATTCTAACAGGTAAACATGCAGCAAATTACTTTGCAGACTCCTTTGCAAATGACAATAATATTGAAATTAGCCTAGAAAAACGACAAGAGACCCGTCTAAAACAACAAAATGCAAGACAAGAAGAGACCACACATGAAGTCATGGAAACACCCATTACACAAAGAGAGCTAGAGCTGGCAATATCCAAATTAAAAATGAAAAAGTCACCAGGCAATGATGGAGTGTCCAATGAAATGATTAAGAACTTGGGAACTGCAGCTAAAGCAAAACTACTGCAGATCTACAACATTTGCTGGATCACAGGTAGAGTGCCACAGGCATGGAGAGAAGCAATTATGATACCATTACTAAAGCCAGGAAAAGATTGTTCAATGACATCCAGCTATAGACCAATCAGCCTTACAAGCTGTTTGTGTAAAACAATGGAACGTATAATCAATCTCAGACTGCAGTGGTACCTGGAAAGTGAAAATCTCCTTGTCCCACAACAAGCAGGCTTTAGACAGTGTTACTCTACGAAGATCAAGCAACCTATCTTTCCCAGGAAATCGAAGATGCGTTTCAAGAAAAGAAACTGGTACTAGCAGCATGGATAGACCTAAAGAAAGCATTTGATAAGGTATGGAAGGAAGGGCTTCTGAAGAAACTGAGAAATTATGGAGTAAATGGCAGGATGTACAAATGGGTCAAAGCATACCTGCATAACAGGAGAGCCAGAGTGCAACTGGATGGTCTTAAGAGTAAGAAGGTCTTATTGCGCCAGGGCGTTCCACAAGGAGGGGTACTATCTCCAACACTTTTTCTGATCTACATCAATGACCTAGTTACTGAACTACCACATGGCATCAAAGTGGCAATGTATGCAGATGACTTGGTAATGTGGTGCACAGAGGAGTATGCAACAGTGGCCTCCAAATTGCTACAAAGAGCTATGAATGCACTGAATTCATGGACAAATAGATGGTGTATCAGCATCAATACAGACAAATGCAGTACTACACTTTTCACACTCTCCCCAAAACAAAAAGCAGGAGCCATCTACATAAACAATGAGCCTGTGAAAGAAGACATACAAGCTACATATCTCGGAGTTACATTTGATAACAAACTATCTTGGAAACAGCAGATAAATAAGGCAACCAAAAAGCAAGGAGAAAATTGGCTATTCTAAGAAAGTTGTGTGGAACCACATGGGGTGCGAGTGGGAAAATACTCAGTAAAGTTTACCAACAGAGTATACGCCCACATTTAAAATATGGATCATCCGCATGGTGCTCAGCATCAAACACCACATTGCAAGAACTGGATAAAGTACAAAACCAGGCACTTAGGGTCATCACAGGAGCAATGAAATCAACACCAATATTGGAGATGGAGAAATTGTGGAGGATACCAGCACTGAGAGAACGGAGAGACACAAAGGTGCTGATACAGGCAGAAAAATTTGTATGCATGCCGAGACATCCAATGAAGGACAGATTCCAAAATCTTGCATTGGGACGACTTAAGAGAAGCAGCTTTATCCACCAAGCCAAGCGTATTAGTAGACAAACACCAGACATGCCAAGAGTTGTTAAACCCCTTCTGCCCATACCAGAACAGACTCCCTGGACAGATGAATCAGGATTATCAGTTCAAATACGGACAGAAGTGAAAGGAATAGTTGACAAAGAGGAACAAAATAGTCTACAGCGAAAAACAATAGCTCTCAGTTTCCTGGATGAAGAATACCCACAAGACCTATGGATTCGTGTGTACACAGATGGATCAGCACAGAATGCAGTAAAGAATGGGGGAGCAGGTGCATATATAGAGTACCCAAATAACACTAGGGATATGGATAAAATAGCAACAGGGAAATATTGTCACAATTATGATGCAGAAATACAAGCAATAAAGTTGGCAATAGAAAAAACTGCTGAACAGTAATCTTAGCCCACAGCCCATAGTGTTTTTGACAGATGCAAGATCAGTACTCCAGGCACTACAATCCAGAAAATTACCACATCTGCAGACCTTATTGACTGAACTCTGCAAGCACCACAGGGTTGCCCTGCAGTGGATCCCGTCTCACTGTGGAATACCAGGAAATGAGAAAGCAGATCAGTTGGCAAAGGAAGGTTCAACAGGCACACAACTAGATACACCAGTTACATACCATCATAAGAAACAGATAATCAAATCAATCAGAGGACCACAAGCCCCAAATCAGGATGCCTTTCATAATATGAATAGATATGAACAAGTTATCATTATACGACTAAGAACAGGACACAATCGACTCCATAGTCACATGTATACAAAATTCAAGATCGGCACATCAACTACTTGTACATGTGGACAGGCACCCCAGACTGCTGAACACATACTTCAAGACTGCACTGAATATAGTAGACTGAGGAAAATCCATTGGCCCATAGATACAACACTACAGACAAAACTATATGGGCCACTGCAAGAATTACAAAAGACAGTAAAATTTATACAGGAAACGACATTGCAGATATAGACAATACTTCTGGCGAACGAAAGATAGATAGATAGATCTTCATTTCTGTTGTGACCTTCTACCAAAGCCATTCTCTAAGCTATCTGGTATCTTTTCTCTTTGTTTCCCTCTATCTCTTCATCCCTCAATTCCCCAGTTGTCACAATATATTCCAGCTGTTCCCTTCTTCTTCTCATTACATGGCCAAAAAATTATTTGAAATATTCTCTAATATTTGAAATTAGCTTCCTTTTTGCTTTGGCCTCTTCAGAATGTTTTCATTACTCTTGTTAGCTGTCCATGGTATTCTCAAACCTTATGTAAAAACCACATTTCTACAGCTACCTGTGATTTTCTTGTCAGTTGTTCTATTGTCTATGATTCACATCCATATGTTAAGACTGGTTCTACATAACATTTAAGTATTCTTTTTCTTGCTCCTAATGTCAAAAATGGATTGCACAGTATCTTCCTCATTTTTGGAATGCTGCTTTTACCTGAATAAAGGTAAATTTATATATATATAAAATAGTCATTGCAGTGACTAATTAGTAACTATGGTATGGTTGGTCAAGGGCCCCGGTATCACTGCAAACAAGTTAAAATCCATAATTGCTCAACTGCCCGTGCCAATGGAATCATCCAAATTCAAGGCTTGCGCCAGGATCGGTGAAACCGAAACCATCCAGACCAAGAGTGCAGAGATCGAAGAGGGAAGACAACCGGGGGGTACTCAAAAATGTTGTGTTGAAGTCGGACGTGTTGGGCCGATAGGCACAAATATAACAGTTATACTGCAAACCACAACACAATGCAGGACACGTCTACTACGTCCTTGTAAGGGTGGATAATAAAGAGGAATATTCTAGTATACCACGATACTCTAGAAATACTTTAGTCATCGGGCGAACACAACCATCCAACCACCAAACTTATTTAATTGAAGGATCGAAACAAAGAAAGCAGCTGCAGTCCCTATTATAGCAGCTACAGCACACGCCAAAAGACATAAGGCCAGGCAGCACCAAAAGTGAACGCAGCTGAACTGTCCTTCGCCATACAATATTATCATTCATTGTAAGCAATCGGAATATTGAAACACAATCCAGATAAAAAAAAACACTGCTCACGCTGGTGCACAGAGCCCTAAAAGATAGTAGCTCCAGCAAGCTAATTAGTAAATAATTACAGTACAGTGATTATTATTTAAGTTAAAATATAGATTTTTATCATTTTGTTATGCATCCGTTGTTCTTTTTAGTAAGTTTGTAATAGTAAAAAAATTTTTTTAACATAGTTATGTATAATAATGTATAGTAAGTAAGTAGTACTCTACTCTAAGGCCTAAGGCAGCCTAGTGACTACAAGTCTCCTCTAGTCTAAGTCTACTCTACACTACTACTGACTACTAGTGTTAGTGACTATACTTATACTATACTATATTGTTGAATGGTAATTTCTATTTTCTGTGTCATTATCATTTAAATCTAGGTGGATAAGTCCATCGGTGTTTCTGACAGTTCAGTGTAGTCTGTTAAATTTAGTTAAATGATTGAATGTAACGGTAACGTCAATATTGTTATAAGTTAAAGTTTGTTAGTGTTCTGTTCAGTATGACTAGTATGGTATGAGTGTATTCACCTTTTCTTTTTATGTTAAAATTAAAAATGCAAGCAAACAAATGTATAAGACAATCAGTTAGTTAACACAATGATTTGTTAATTTGTTTAGTTTAATAACAATAACATAATTAAATTAATTAAATTAAACGATTTTAATTTTACGAGTTATTAACTTAACTTATATTTTATAAAAGTAACAAAAAAAGATATGATGAGTAAAGTGTTCACTGTTCCGACTGTTCGTCGTTTTTATTGTGTAAAATTATTTAATTTATACTAATCTCTACTCTAAGTCTGATTATTATTCAAACAATTGAAAAGTTTTCTTACATAATTAATCAGTCTACATCTCTGATGACAAATAAGAACACGCCATCATTGTGATTGTATAGACACAAATCTATACACGACGCGAACCGAGAGAAAGCGTTACTGCGATTTAACAGGGGACGTGTTTGGGTACACATCTTGCCCTGACGCCGCCACAACTTTTGAACAAATACATGGAGCCACCAATCAGCGGCCAGGGTTGCTAGATATTTATAGCAATAACATCCACTCGTCCAATGTCGTCCAACCGTTTATGTTTTCACAAATACAACTATTTATTTCTATGACAGAAATTTGTAAAATTTTACTCAACAAAATATCCAAACTGGAAAGACATAATTACGTGATGGTGAAAGACCAAAGCATTTTTTAGGGAATTTATTAACAACAAACGGAAGCTACTACACGAATTGAAAATGAAATTTCAAGGAATCCATTTCGAAGAAGAAGAAATGTTGGTAGTTTAAACACGGATTTAAACTTAGTACTAATTCAGTTCTGTATTATTAACTAAGGCAGAAGAAACAAAATTATTCATAGAGGACATGTTTATAATTCAATTGACGTTTCATAACCACGGCTTTTGCAATGGACTTACACAGATATATTAGTCTAGAAGTAGTCTCGTGAGAGAAAGAAAGTACAAAACAATGCCATGCAGTTCAATTGTTTTTAATCAGTTCCGTAGTGTATGGTACACATTTATTAAATAGCCAATTAAGACAATATTCGAGCATTGCGTTACTTTATAATATTGGTAATATTCGTTATCGTTATCCAACATCGTCGTCATTGATTGTGCAAGTTTCAATAAACTGCTTTTATTCCCGCCTGGCGTGTACAATATTTATTCTTATATATGAGAATAAACCGTGCTACTGTTTATTACATACATGGACTATATATGCAAGCTAGCCAACCCATCAGAGACAGAGGGGATCAACGAGCTTCTATTTGCAGACGATCAGGCACTAATACATGAAACAATAGAAGACCTACAAGAACACTTCAACAAACTCAACATCTCAGGCACAAAATACAACATGAAAATCAACAAAACAGAAGTCATGAATGTCGCCAAAAATAAATAGAACATCAACATAACTATAGAAGGCAGACAACTAAAACAAGTAGAGGAATTCAAATACCTAGGAAGTCTAATGACAAACGATAATTCTCAAACAGCAGAGATAGAATCAAGATGCAACAAAGCTTGTCAAATTATCGGACAGTTATCACCAGTATTGTCCAACAAGGAAATAACTCTGGAGGCAAAACGAGCACTATACAATACAATCTTCATCCCAACGTTGTGCTACCAATGCCAGACCTGGACACTAGATGGAAGAACAATAAGAAAAATAACCTCTACAGAGATGAAATGTGTTAGACGAATGACAGGAAACAGTCTGAGAGATAAGATCAGAAATGAAGAACTGAGAAAAAAGCTAGGAATAGCCCCCGCCATAGAATATATAAGGAAACAACAGATAAAATGGTTTGGCCACGTGACAAGGCAGAAAGAACAAAACACAACACAACGAGCCTTCAACAAACGTTGTGAGAACACCAGACCCAAGGGTCGACCACGAAAAAGATGGGTCGATGGAATATTAGAAGCACTAGGAAACATAACAGCAGCAGAGGCGAACAGAAGAGCAAAAGACCGCAAATTATATCTCCCCTCGACGCTGAAAGGCAGATGAGAAGGAAAGAAGAAGAAAGAATCATTGACAGTTGGAAATCGAAAAGAATAGGCAAACCAATTGCCGCTGCCGGACTAACTTGATATGAAAAAAAATATACTCAAAACGTGAAAACTCTCGACGACAGAAAAATGAGAGTGGCTACCTTTGAAGTCAGATAAAACAGTATTAGTATGTGTGACGAGGGACGCCTGAGCAAAAATATGAAAAATTGATATCCATCCAAAATTCAGTCCTTTGGGAACTTTGCTAGAGATCTGGCGTACGCAAGCAACAAACGCTATGTCCCTCTACTTTCCATACAAGGATCTCTAGCACCCCTTTTTGAGAGTGCCAACAAATGTTCACACGGCGTTAAATGTCTATACTTTCCATTACCAATGGCACATCTATGTGTGATGAGAACAGAGTGACACCTGTTGCTTACTTGCCAGGTAAATTATGTGACTCTTATTATAAGGGGTTGGAGAATACCAAAGCAAAAAAAAAAAAATCTCCACATATAGGAAATGAACATAGACCCACGTGAACAGTAGACAAGTGTTTTAATCGCATTGCAACCGCAGCTTCTGAACAAAGAAAAGTTGCATTTCAAGCTGGCCTTAGAAATCGAAAAGGAAAAAAAAATTAACTACATTTTTAAGAAAGTAATGTTTTACTTTCTTCATTTTCACGTTCATGTTTAGCTTTTCACTGCATTCATGCCTATTTCTGAAGACGAGGTAAATGCGGGCGCATATAAATTAACCTATTTTTGAGTAAATTATGAAAAAAAGGTTGGGACTGATGACACACACTGTTAAAGATAAATACACGCATCACCGGACAAGCTTGGCCGTTAACTCCCCGAGAATGAGAAAATATGGAAGACATGGAGACGAACGGGTACGGAAATCCAAATTACACATGGAAACGAACTGACAGAACCAACAATAGAAAGTGAGCTTTGGAGAACTCTTGTTGACGGATTATTTCCCAATAGAGGGTTATACAGTTTTAAAAAAGCAAGAATAGAATAGAAATTTAACATAGTATCGTTATCAGCTGAAAAATTAGTATGATACGCTCCTTTGTCACATTCATCATCAGAAATATGGACTTCCAACAGTTGGATTACACTGCTACGGAGAAATATGCAAACTATTGAAATGTGCTATAAAAAAATCTTGCTCAACTCCTACCACGACCGTGCTACAAGTGAAACTATTTAAAACAAGACCAGAAATAACCCCAGAAGAAAAGTCCCTACGAAGACCTGAACTTGAACCCGTGAAAAAGCGTAAACGCTGAGATATGGCCTTTACCTTTGTCTGTGATCGCTAAGTGTGCAAAGAAAATCTGGAAGGAAGAGAAAAAGAAAATTTGACAAAATCATAAAAGGAGTTATTTGCGGGTCATCATTATTGCACTCCGAACATGTCCATAGAAAGGAATAGTCAAGACCCCTGGGTTAGGTTTAGTGGTTTTGGAATAGTCTATAACTAACTCTAAACCTTGAGCTTTGAAACTCAAAAGTTCCCCTGGTAAAGATAGAATCTCCAACGAAATGCTCCTAAATATGGGACAGAAAACCAAGAGCCAGCTTCTAGGGATAATAAATGTTAGCTTGTAGAGAGGTCATGTGCCGGCAATCTGGAAAGAAGCTATTATGGTGCCCATTCTCAAGTGTGGAAAAGACCCACTAGACCCAAGTAGCTATAGACCAATTAGCCTACTGAGCTGCCTGAGTAAACTCATGGAAAGACTGGTTAACAGAAGACTTATGTGGCATTTGGAGACAAAACAACAAATCGTACAACAACAAAGTGGGTTCCGTCAGCACAGATCAACTGAAGACCTGGTCACCTACATTGCACAGGAAATAGAGGATACTCTATAAGAAAAGAAACACACACTGGCAGTGTGGGTCGACATGGAGAAAGCTTTTGATAGGGTTTGGCGAGAGGGTTTAAAGAACAAGCTTTTTAGACTTGGCATCCAGGGTGACAAAAGCAGACTTTTGTAACGCATTTAGTGAAGAATTAGCAAAAACATGTAGAGAAGAACCAAGAGATTTTTTTCAAAAGTGTAAAAGCAATGAGAGTAAGAAATAGTGATTATAACCCAACCACTATAATAAACGACAAGAACGGTAGACCAATCAGCAGCAGGAAAAACATAATAATCAGATGGAGAGAATACTTTAAGGAACTATTAAATCAGGGAAATACAAACGGAAATACAGAGTTTAAACATAGGCAGTATGATGAACAGGAACCGAATATACTTAAAGCAGAAGTAGAATGGGCATTGCAACAGAATAAAAAGAACAAAGCAGCTGGTAAAGATGGAATAACAACAGAAATGCTACTAGCCTGTAAGGAAACAGCTATAGATTGGCTTACTATCATATTCATTATGGCTTGGGAAGAAAGAAAAGTCCCAGACGACTGGCAAAAAGCTATCATTGTCCCATTTTGGAAGAATAAGGGAAGTAAAAGGGAGTGTGAAATGTACAGAGGAATATCCCTATTGAGTCAAGTTGGTAAAATGTTTGCTAAAATATAGAGAGGAGAGTAAGATACATAATATAACCTCAATTAAGTAATAATTAATTCGGATTCAGAAAAGGCAAAAGCTGTACTGATGCTATATTTACATTGAGACAACTATGTGAAAAAACAATAGAATATGACAGAAACCTAAATATAGTGTTTATAGATCAGGAAAAAGCGTTTGATCGTGTGGACAGGAACAAACTTTGGCAAACTTTAGAAACCTACGGGGTAGCAGGACAACTACTAGATAATATAATGGCATTATATAAAAACAGTCATAGTGCCGTTAGAACATCGGAAGGTCTGTCAGAATGGTTTCAGGTTACAACAGGAGTAAGGCAAGGATGTGTCCTCTCACCACCCTTCTTCATCATTTATATGGACAAAATAAATCAGGAAACACCCAACAATAAGGACAAATCAAATAATAACATAGAGGTAGAAAACTCCAACATCAATGAGCTACTCTTCACAGATGACCAATGCCTAATATATGAGGATGAAAACCTGCTACAACAGCATTTAACATCTCTAGATAAAAGCTGCACAAACTACAGTATGAAAATTAACACATAAAAAACAGAGGCTATAAGAATAAGCAAATTAAGACACACATTAAAGATCAAGATCAAAGATAAAGAAATAAAACAAGTAGAGGAATTTAAGTATTAGGCACAATGTTCACAGAAGATGGAAAACTAGACAGAGAAATTGACATGAGAATACAAAAAGCAAATGTTGTCACATACCAGCTTTCACCATTGCTAAGACATCCAAACATTTCTATGCCAGCTAAACAACAAATGATAAATAGCATCTTCATACCAACTTTGTGCTATGAAAGTCAAACATGGACCCTTTCTAAATCACATTTAAGAAAGATCAATACATGTGAGATGCGATGCTTGAGAAAAGTAACAAACAACACAAGAAGAGATAGAATACCAAATGAAACCATAAGAAAAATGGTAGGAACAAAACCCTGCCAAGAATATATAGAACAACAACTTAAATGGTTTGGTCACCTGGTCAGAATGAATCCTCACCAATCACCATCAAGGGCGTTCTTCTCGAGAATGCATGGAAAAAGACCAAAAGGAAGACCCAGAAGAAGATGGATAGATGCAGTGACAGAGACATGTAACAACAAAGGAAAATCACTAATTCAGACAATTCGAGCAGCACAAGAACGACAAATGATATAAACCACGACACCTTTTAGGTATCAGTGAAAAGACAAAAGAAGAAGAGGAAGATCCAGGGTCGTTTATTCAATTGAGTCTCTCAATACCTTCAAGATAGAACGGCCAGAGTACAAGTTCAAGGTCAACTAAGTAAGAAGGTCTCTATCGAACAAGGTGTCCCACAAGGCGGAGTCTTGTCCCCAACACTCTTTTTAATTTTCACAAATGACATTGTAAGGGACATTCCACCCAGAATACACTCAACTATATACGCATATGATCTGGCGTTATGGGCTCGTGAGGAAAGTATGTCGGTGGCTGGACCCAGGATACAAGACGCCTTAGGTGAACTTGAAAAATGGACGAACACCTGGTTCTTACCAATGAACGAAAAAAAAAACTATACATACAATTTTCAGCCTATCAAGAAACACACTTTCTCCAAACTTGAAGATAAAAGACCATACACTCCCTATTGACCAAAACCCAACATATTTTGGTGTCACCATAAATCGCAGAATGACTTGGAAAAATCAGATAGACAGAGCAAGGAAAAAAGCCAGAAAGCGAACAAATATTATGAAGATATTGGCAGGAACGAACTGGGGGGGGGGGGGGGGAGGCAGACAGCAATATTTTGAAAAGACTATATGTAGGAAGAGTCAGACCAGTTCTAGAATATGGAGTCACAGCCTGGACTAAAGCTTCCAAATCACACCTTAGCAAAATTAACAGAACACAGAACCAAGCTGCCCGTATCATCACTGGTGCTATGAAATCTAAACCTATCAAGACTCTAGAAACAGTAACAGGTTTACAACACTTAGATGACAGACGGGTCACTAAAGTAATGCAACAAGCGGAGAAATATAGAAGGCTCCTTAGCCACCCCATGCACCAAAGAATATCTGGTTCCGGAATTGTACGACTAAAGAGGAGCAACTTCGCTGCAATTGCCAACGAACTAACTACAGGAGACCCAGTACTTTCCCAAACAATATCGAAACCCTTGGGCCCATCTGATATGTCTCCTCACGGAAAGCATAAAATACCAGAACTTAAGGAAAATATAGCAGGAATCATGAAAAAAAGGTACCCAATCAGACACAGAAAGAAAACACGTAGCAGAAAAACACATACACGATACCTACCCACATGACTCTTGGTCCCACATATACACAGATGGCTCTGCTACAAATGCCCCCAGAAATGGAGGGAGAGGTGTGTTCTTGACGCTGAATAATCAGGACGAGATCACCAAGTCAATAGCTACTGGAAAATTCTCAAACAACTTTAAAGCAGAAACTGAGGCCATCAGAGATGCTGCAACACTGGCTACTCAACACAAAAATAACATGCACAATAAATTGGTGATTCTGACTGATGCACTGTCAGTATTATCAGCTCTAAATAAAACCATAAGAAGAATGAACTAGATGACTTGAGAACAACCCTGGACCAACTATGCAATAACTTCCAGAGAGTAGTTATTCAGTGGATACCATCACACTGTAATATACACGGGAACGAACGCGCAGACAAATTAGCTAAAGAGGTAGGGAGATTACCACAAGAGAACCATCCGCTTAGTTATGATGAAGCCAAATCCATCATCAAAGGTCAGTTCCATGAAAAATGGAAACGAGAACACCCAAAGCATAACGAGAGTGACGGATACCACAAACTATCAAGGAGGGATCATGTCATCATACTTCGCCTACGCACTGGCCACAATAGAATGAGAAATCACATGTTCACCAAATTCAAAATAGGTACAACCAGCCTATGCCACTGTACAATATGACTACAAAACATGCTCTACTGGATTGCACCCAGTACACAGACCTGAGAAGAGCAATGTGGTCCACGCCCACCTCCCTAGAAGAGAAACTATATGGGGCAATGGATTCGCTTAAACAGACAGCTGACTTCATGAGAGAGTCTGGAATCCTACTCTGATTGAGTCTTGATCGCAGAGAGAGAGAGAGAGAGAGAGACTCTAAACTTAACCCTTGTTGAAAAAAAAAAAAAATTAAATTATCAAAAACTAGACATTTGATAATTCAAGTTTATCGGAACCAGTGAGGAGATATCGCCAGTTCAGTATAAATAATTTGGGACGCTAAACTCGTAAATTACCCAAATAGAGTGAAATTAAAGCTGGTTGATTGCATTAAATTTTGTCCCAAGGCCCTCGTGAACTAGGATTCCTGGATTGGAGAGCAGAAGAAATCAAATTAATGCACCTTTTGGGAGGAGATACGTAATAAGCCGAAATCAGTTGTGGATTTCTTGCCAGATTGGCAAATAAATGTTAAATTGTTTGTTATGAACATTCGTGCTTGGTGTACTGCAAATTTGGCAACCTACGGCCCGCCAAGCTATTTTGACTGGCCCTTGTGCTTGATTTGAAAATTACTATAAACTCCAATTCCTGAGCTAAAAATAAATACACAAAAATAACACATAGATGCACAAAAAATGCAGAACCCGTTAAGTAGTAATTGGATTAACGAGATCGCCAAAACGAAATATTTTTAAAATAATATCTTTGATCTAGTAGTTGATTCGTGTTACAAGCCAATACTGTAAAGTTCAATGTCTTTGATGGCGGACAATACGACGCCGTGCAGCTCTTTTAATGTCGTTGATTGTTTGTGAAAATCTTTTGTTTAAAACTTAAATGAACTAAATCAAAAGCAAGAAATCGATTTGCTGACGCACATTTATAAAACGTACTAGGTACTGCTATTAGTCAAATACACCAAACACGGACAACTTTACGTAAGGTCACCTTTGTCTATGTCCCTGGACATGCGGGAGTGCGGGGAAATGAAAGGGCGGACAGGTTGGCTAGCTGCGCTGTCGTTGAGGACGGGCAACCAATGGATCGGGCGGACATCATCAATGCCCTCCGAGATGTGGGAAGAGCACAAGACTTCGACAAACACAGATCCACATCACTTCTTCGGAAGATGGAAATGGGAGTTAAGTTGGGCACAGCCAGAAATCAGACACTTAGTGGCCGTGCAAGAAGACTTATCAACCAACATAGAACTGGAGTCGTCAGTCGCTGGACACTGAGGGAATTGCTGAGGAGGGGATCTGAGCACCTATGGACGTGTTCGGAGTGCAATGATGATGACCCGCAAATAACTAAATAACTAAATAACGGAGGCCAGAGTACAACTTTGTGAGTGAAGTTTAGGCACAATCCTCTCATTAAACCTGTAAGCTTTCTATTTATAATTTATTGTTGAATTCCATCTCACCCCTGTTTTCTGTCTCACCCCTCTCCCTTTCATTATACTCTCTTACATTGCAATCGCTTTTGAAGGCAAATTAGGTCAATTATATAATAGCTTCTTAGGTGATGATTTCTGACCCTCGCGGTCTTCATAGTTTTCAGATCTGGCCCTCGAGGTCGTCATAGTTTTCAGATCTGGCCCTCGGGGTCGTCATAGTTTTTAAATATGGCCCTCGCGGTCTTCATAGTTTTCAGATCTGACCCTCGCGGTCTTCATAGTTTTCAGATCTGGTCCTCGGGGTCGTCATAGTTTTTAAATATGGCCCTCGGGGTCGTCATAGTTTTTAAATATGGCCCTCGGGGTCGTCATAGTTTTCAGATCTGGTCCTCGGGGTCGTCATAGTTTTCAGATCTGGCCCTCGGGGTCGTCATAGTTTTCAGATCTGGCCCTCGGGGTCGTCATAGTTTTTAGATCTGGTCCTCGGGGTCGTCATAGTTTTTAGATCTGGTCCTCGGGGTCGTCATAGTTTTTAGATCTGGTCATCGGGGTCGTCATAGTTTTTAGATCTGGTCATCGGGGTCGTCATAGTTTTAGATCTGGTCCTCGGGGTCGTCATAGTTTTTAGATCTGGTCCTCGGGGTCGTCATAGTTTTTAGATCTGGTCCTCGGGGTCGTCATAGTTTTTAGATCTGGTCCTCGGGGTCGTCATAGTTTTTAGATCTGGTCCTCGGGGTCGTCATAGTTTTTAGATCTGGTCCTCGGGGTCGTCATAGTTTTTAGATCTGGTCCTCGGGGTCGTCATAGTTTTTAGATCTGGTCCTCGGGGTCGTCATAGTTTTTTAGATCTGGTCCTCGGGGTCGTCATAGTTTTTAGATCTGGTCCTCGGGGTCGTCATAGTTTTTAGATCTGGCCCTTGGGGTCGTCATAGTTTTCAGATCTGGCCCTCGGTGTCGTCATAGTTTTTAGATCTGGCCTTGGGATCGTCATAGTTTTTAGATCTGGTCCTCGAGGTCGTCATAGTTTTTAGATCTGGCCCTCCGAGTCATCATAATTTTTAGATCTGGCCCTCCGAGTCGTCATAGTTTTTAGATCTGGCCCTCCGAGTCTTCATAATTTTTAGATCTGGCCCTCGGACAATAAAAGGTTGTCCACCCCAGGTGTACAGTATGAGACAAATATTCACATATGAATTGCAAGTCAGAGCTTTACGGATATAAGACGAGATTCTACTTGATGCATTGCTTGTGCTGCTGTTTCTTCAATGTAAAGTCGATCGAGGAAAATAAGAGATTAAATAACAAATAATATGATGTGCTTTAACAGAAGAATTCTGAATCTGATACAATGAATCTGAAAATTAACATTCGAAGAAGATCAGTTTTACAATCTAATAATTGACTTACTTCAATGTCACCACGGTTATAAAGGATTGCGGCAATTACTACTAAAAAATGGGCAAGAATCGTCACTATAGCTCGTTTCAAATCATCTGCCCAACTTTTAAAATCGATATCTTTTTAATCTCTTTTGTAATTTTTTCAAAATTTGAACGTAAAGTTATAATGATTAGAACCCAACAGGGAATTAATTTCATTTAAAAAAAAACATTTGGTTATTATTGTTGCTTATTTGATTTATATAAATTTTTAACGACCCATTGATGTAGTCAAAACTTAATGTTTACAGTATTTTAGGTTTAAAATAGCGATTAAAAATCCATACACGGTACAATTGACGTTTTTGCACACTTTCCACGTGGGCTTTCTGACACAATTAGACACTTGTAGAAAACACGAGGCATTGTGTGTTCCATTTCCGTTCATTCATAGGTGAGACGTGGAACAATAACATTATCATGAGTCTTAAAATGAAATTCTGCAGTTTACAAAACATCGCAATAAAAATGTATGACTATTTTTGCAAAGAGGCTAAACGAGGAAGATTATTTCATTCTTTAGAAAACCCTGAGAATAGGACAAGACACATTTTGGATTTATCTAAACGGTCATTTAATCGCTGGATTCAAGCACGTGACCGTCAATGTTCAAAATATACAAAATCACAAGGAAGAGCAAAAATGTTGGATAATTTCGACAGTGAACTTATTAGAAGTGAAATTCGCAAAATGTTTGGTATGAATGAAACTGTAACAATAAGAAAATTAAAAGTATCGCTGAAAAAGAACAACAGTATTGAAATATCAAAGTCTACATTATAGAGGAATGTGAGAGTTGCAGGCTTTACATTCAGAAAGTATTCAAATGGACGAAACATCATCTGTGAGAAGCCACATATAGTAGTCATGAGAAGCAAGTACTTACGTGAAGTAAAAGAGGTGCGCAAGCAAGGTTATGATATTGTGTACTTGGATGAAACATGGATCAATGCTCACCACACTAACCAAAGGGAATGGCAGTCATCAGATGGAAAGATTAAGAGATTAATACCTAGCAGCAAAGGACAGCGCTTGATAATTGCTCATGCAGGTAGTCGACAACATGGACTAATACAGAATGCAGAGCTCATTTTTCTTTCAAAATCCATAGACAATCGGGATTATCACTCTGAGATGAATGGTCACATATTTAGACATTGGATTGAAAATTCTGTTCTCCCATCACTAGATCGACCATCTTGCCTAATAATGGACAATGCAGCGTACCACAACATTGTTGCACTTGAAGATAAAGTCCCGACGTCATCCAGTACAAAAGATGCTATTAAGATATGGCTCACAAAGGAGCACATACAATTTAATAACATGTACTTAAAACCTGAATTACTATCTCTAGTAAAACAAAAACAAAGGACACAGATTTTTCAAATAGATAAGATTATCCAAGAGCACGGTCATATAAGTTTGAGGCTGCCACCTTACCATGCTCATTTAAATCCAATAGAACTAATCTGGGCAAAATTAAAAGGACAAGTGGCAGATGAAAATACAACATTCAAAATATGCGATGTAAAGACTCTTGCTAATCTCGCTTTATTAAATATAGACAAAGATTATTGGGCTAAATGTGAAGACCACGTCTTAAAACAGGAAGAGGAATATTGGAAAAATGATGGTTTGTGGAATGTTCAACCCCAAACAGTTATTAATCTTTTAGACTCGTCTGATCAGAATGAAAGTATATAGCCCCCACAATGTTGGCCCCTATATTACCTTAAATTAGTTCAACAAACGGTCCTTTTCAGGATCACACAACTATGAAAATTGGACATACAGGTATACCTTGATATTATCGTCCGTCCTCGAACTGAGCAGACAATAATTCTCCTGGTGTTTTGTTTTATCCAGTTATTTCCCATTACGGCCACGCCTTTACCTAGTGAAAATTAATTACAGACCAGCAACTACGGTAATTTCTATTCTTTAGGGCTTCACAATTTACAATTTTGACAAACATCAAAGAAATATCGCCGCTTTAAGAAAACTGCAGCTGCAAGATATTTGTTAAATATACACTTAAAGGGTCTTTTGCATTCTAATAACATTTGGAAAATTTCAAAAGTTTTTAACAAACGGTTAGAGTGTAATAGCGTTTTGAAGTTGGGCAGATGATTTGAAACGAGCTATAGTGTCAGATACACCTCATCTAATTGCAAATGAGTGTCAGGAATATAAACACTGAGTTATAGCGTTATTAGCGGGTCATCATCATTGCACTCCTAACATGTCCATAGGTGCTCAGATCCCCTCTTCAGTAAGTCCCGCAGTGTCCAGCGACTGACGACTCCAGTTCTGTGTTGGTGATTAGTCTTCTTACACGCCCACTATGTTTATCGTTTCTGACTGCGCCCATATTAACTCCCATCTCTTTCATCCGAAGGAGTGACGTGGACTTATGGTTGTCGAAGTCATGTGTCTTCCCACTTCCGGAACAAAAAAACATGAGACAATGCAATACGTTCTATGAACTACATCCAGGAATATATGATTGAAATGTAAAAGAATGCATGTGCCTAATGTCTGCTACAATGCCCAACATATGATAAACAGAAGGTCCCAGTGACCACCGCCATACCTGAACAAGTCACCGGCATACCTGAACAAGCCACCGCCATACCTGAACAAGCCACCACCATACCTGAACAAGCCACCGCCATACTGAACAAGCCACCACCATACCTGAACAAGCCACCGCCATATCTGAACAAGCCACCACCATACCTGAAACAAGCCACCACCATACCTGAACAAGCCACCACCATACCTGAACAAGCCACCGCCATACCTGAACAAGCCACCACCATACCTGAACAAGCCACCACCATACCTGAACAAGCCACCACCATACCTGAACAAGCCACCGCCATACCTGAACAAGCCACCGCCATACCTGAACAAGCCACCGCCATACCTGAACAAGCCACCACCATACCTGAACAAGCCACCGCCATACCTGAACAAGCCACCACCATACCTGCACAAGCTGTATGGAGTACTACCAACCTTGAGCTGAACAATACTTTCTTTAATAAACGTATTATTAAGACTGACGTCGAAAGACATACGCTGAAGGAAATAATATCATAATCATCATCCACAGGTCACATGTACTTTGCCGAACGTTGCATTCATCACAGCCCGTCTGAAAGAATCTCTGTCTCTAACCACATCTCCCACTTCGGTTGTCATGTTCAAGGTCTCCTAGCTATATTTATACCAACTTCTTCTTGGTCTGCCTCTGATGTGTCGCCCAGTATTGTTCTTTCCAGCCCGCTGTGCCTTTTGACGTAGCGTTATACTATCCCTCTCCCTCGACAAAGACCTGAAAGTTACTCTGCAAGATGCAAAATACAATGCAACATAATATGATAAAAGTATTAAAAAAAAAAAAAAAGGGAGTGGGGAGTGTGATTAACTGTATCCAGTCCTGTTCAAGAGATTGTCTGTCGATCTTCTTAAACAAACGTAGATGACGGGTGCGCGGAGGGTCAAAAGGATGCTCAAATTAGGATTAAAATAATAATTATGAAACGTATAATACGTCACGACTGCGTTGGGTCACGTGGTCTGTACTCTCAAGGTTCCAAAGAAACCATCATCTCTTGCGCCCATGAAGTACATTATAGCCTACATGTCGGATCATCGCGGTGAATGTGTCTTGCCAACTGAAATATACGATCATGATCCCGCACATATTTCTGTCTACGATGTTTGTTTTTTGTTTTATGGTTAATCTACATCCATTGCCAGAGTGATACAACTTTTAGTACTATTGTCATTTGAGTTTCTTTCCTTGTTATTGTCCCCTTTATATAGTTCTAATTAGATGGCCTTTCATTATGACATGATGAAAGAAGAAGGTAGACATTGCATTTCTAGTACGTTTAAAATGTTTTCTTTGGTATTCTCGTGTCTCAAATATCCTTCTTGCTTTCTCAATTATTCTATTTACGTACAACAGAACTAAAAAAATAAAAATGAGATAAATGCCATAAAATAGTATAAGGCAAACAAACAAATGGAGGCGAAGGCGCACATCACAGCAGCAGAACTGGAAGTTGTCAGCGACCCACAGCTTATGGCTTGCGCCAGGATCGGGAACCAGACCATCCAGACCCTGCTCCACCTCTTCGTGGTGCCTCTAGTAACAGACTAACCTGTCTAGTCTGGCAAAGCGAGTAGGGATCGAAGAGGGAAGACAACCGGTACTCAGAAATGTCGTGCTGAAGTCGGATGTGTTAGCATGAAAGGCGTAAATATCAGTTATACTGTAAACCACAACACAACGCAGACCCGCCCACTTAACGTCCTTTTAAGGGCGGATGAAAGAAAGGTGTACTCCTTTAGTCAAATGGCGAACGCAAGTAAGCAAGCAAACCAAAAAAAAAAAAAAAACAACAACTAAATTTCCTCTAGGAGTATTAAGGAAAACAAAGAATAAGGTATCATATTCCTAGATGCATTATTATGAGGAGTATATATTATCATTGTATTTCACAAGCAGCTGACATAGACTCAAGATGAAACAAAGCTTGTTAAAACTATCACTACGGCTGTCCATCTAGGAAATAACACTAGAGTCAAAACGGACATTCTACAACAGAATATTCACCCCAACACTGTGCTGCCAATTCCTGACCTGGACTTTTAGACTCAAGAACAATAAGAACAATAACGAGATGAAATATGCTGACGAATGACATGAAACAGTTTGGGGGATATGATCAGAAATGAAGAACTGAGAAAAAAACGCTAGGAATAATTCCTACCATAGAATACATAAAGAAACAACAGATAAAATGATTCGGCCAAGTGATAACGTATAAGACAGACGCACCAAAACACAGCACAACGACCCTTTAAACGTTGCGAAAACACCATACTGAAGGTCTACAACGAAAAAGGTGAATTGATGAAATATTGGAAACACTAGGAAACATCCCTATACCAGCTTCAGAGGCCAACAGAAGAGCAACAGATAGTAAATTGTAACTCCCCTCGACGCTGAAAGGCAAGTGAGGGAGAGAATAATGTGTATTTGTTAACGCAGGATTGTATTGTTTCGTTTAACATTAAACAAACACCTGAATTGTTAAAGGCAAACCTACTGTTGATTGTTTACAAGATCGGCACAGCTACATTATCATTATGCTCACAAAAATGTAAATAACCAAGAAATAATGATTATTTTGCATATTTAGTTCGAAATTGTGGTGTTACGGCTGGCTTAAGAGAAGCCATTTCTTTTAACTTAAAATATTGTACATTATTTCTGATTAGCAATGGGTATATCATGTACAAGTTTTTAAGAACGTGCGTACACTGAAGGAACTGAGTAGTGTGAAGAACAATGAACATCATTGATTGAACACTAAAATCACAATTTGAGGGAAACACAGATAGCTAAGTGTTAGTCACAAAAGTGTTACTACACGGTGGGTGTTCCTCTGCTTTTTTTTAGGTAGCATAAACATTATTTATTAAGGTATGTATATATTATATAACATATTTAAGTTGTACATAGGAATAAACAATAAAATATAAATCATATTTGACATATTTCTCAGTTAGATCTGGCAACTCCGTGTGGCGGGATTGCGGTGATTTTCTGACTTTTGCTGTCAATTATTTCAAGAAACTGAGACTCTCTCAGTGAGAGTGCTCCTCTGGTTACTGTAGCACGTTAATAAACTTCCAGCAGTTAGGCGTCGGGGCTCAATAAAGTTAAAATGATTGAGATTGAAGATCACAATAGTCAGAACTGGCAGAGTTTTCGGAAGACAATTCTGAGAGCTGGGCAGACTTGTCAGAACCTCATAACCACGCTGAAACCGAAATCGAAAGGTAAATAAATTATAATTATTAATAATAATAATAGTTTAGGTTAGGTAATGATTAAATTAAGTTAGTAACCCGTGGCCGTGGACGGATAATGATAAATAATGAAATGTGATCGATCTCGATGATTGAATTGATTGTCTCCGGTTTCTTTCTGGTCAGTTTAGTTTCCTGACTGACAGTTCTTGACACCTTTCTTTAAGTTTAAGGTGACACTGCAAATCCTGAACATAAGTAAATTGGTTAAATTGAAATTATGAAATCACTAGTTTAAGTTAGTAAAGTTTAATCTATAAAATTATAAAAATACAATATTATACTGAATATTAATATTACCTAGTTGGCAAATGAAATTTTTGGGGCAAGTTAAAAGACACAATAGCCTGAAGTAATATATTGGAAGGGAAAGTACAAGGAAGGTAAAAGAGGCAGACCAAGACTAGACTAACATGGATGAGTAACATCAAAAGATGGACAAGTCAGCCTATGACAATCTGCACCATCAAAGCAAGAGACAGAGTGGAAGGGCGCTCCATCACTCCATGGTAGTCAACCTTCGATGCAGAGACGGCACTCGATGATGATGACCTAGTTGGCAATGATAGTAGTATTTATATTTATATAAATATAGAATGAAGCTATGCCCATTATGATCTTGGTGTCGTGGAGTGTACAGAGGGACACTCCCTTTGTAGCATTGAGGTATCTTCTTGACGTTCCAACCGTGGATGACAGGATCATGATCTGGAGGGCACGGGCATACCTGAAGATAAATGCAGATAAAGAGCATCTATTGAACTACGAGCTCAACACAGGGAGAGGTGTCAGGGTTTTTTACCATGAGGGTAAAAACAGGCAAATCATGGGTGGGCTGAGCAGAAGATATCAAACAGGTCTGTGGGCTTAGCAATATCAATGCTGGCGAGGAGTGGATACTGGTGCCTACATCATTCAGGGGCACATTCTCATGTATTGTCACACGCAACAGGAAATGTAGGGAACAGAACTCAGTTGTGGTCAATGCAGAGGTCAACGGTCTCATCTTGGATAACCCCGATGAGAAAGATGCTTTCATCTATACAGATGAATCTGTAATATGATGCCAAAGGAGTTCATGGGTATTCACAGTACACTTGGCAGGCAGAACAGTGAAAGAAGACAATGGTACATACGTTATGACCACGAGTAGCATGATGATGAGGTGATGGCAGTGACCAGGGCATTCATCTGGTTAGAGTCACAAGACTACGCCTACACCTGCATAGTAAGTGATTTGATGAGCATGATAAAAAAAGTGGAGGCGGGCTTTGTACACATGCAATGGGTAGAGTCGTTACAGGAGTAAAAAATGTGTAAGGTCACCTTTGTCTACGTCCCGGCCATGCGGGTGAGTACAGGGAAATGAAAGAGCGGACAGGTTAGCTAGCTGTGCTGTCGTTAAAGATGGTCAACCAGTGGATCGGGCAGACATCATCAATGCCCTCTGAGATGTGGGAAGGGCACAGCACTTCGACAACCGTGAGTCCATGTCACTCCTTCGGATGAAAGAGATGGGAGTTAAGATGAACACAGCAAGAAATGAGAAACTTAGTGGGCGTATGGGAAGACTTATCAACCAACACAGAACTGGAGTCATCAGACACTGAACTGAACACTTCAGGAATTGCTTGGGGGGGGGGGGGGGGGAGAGAAGAGAATTTGAGCACCTATGGACATGTTTGGAGTGCAATGATGATGACCTGCAAATAACTCAATAACTCCATATTTGTATTATATAAAACTCAAAATAGTCAAAAAATGATGCATAAATAATAATAAATAAATATAATTGTAATGAAAAGATAAAGACTTAACTAACTTAGTCATGAAAACTAGGAAATGCTTAGCCATGAAGAAAGTAATGACAACGTCAGAGTGAGCAGCAACACCTTTGTTCTCTTATGGCAAGGATTATTCCTTCCATGTAATTATTGATTATGCTCTGGAAATCCTGACTCTTAGTAAGTTAGTATACAAGGAAACACTGGAAAGGGCGTAGAATCAGGCTATACACATCATTCATTCTTGGATCCACAAATTACAAAAGATAACATGTAGGTAGGGCTGTTTAGTGATTTACCGCCTTGATTCTCCTATCATGGAGCACAACATAAATTTTCCGGTGGCAGATGCCTACCTTCAAATAAGTGCTGACACACAACATCCACTGAACAGTGAGATCAGGAATATTAAATATAGTAAAAGTAAAGTAAAGGCTCCCTTCACCCCTTGCTAGGCGTAAGGGGAATATGGTGTTAGTGACCTTATTTTTCTATAACCACTGCACATTTTTGGGTGATATGGTCGGTATCACGCCAGGCCACCTTTACTCCCAGAAAAATCTCTGGTGCCCATTTTTAGAGGCTGGGTGAACCCCAGAACCTTGTCAGTCCTAAAAAAAAATCCACTGCTGGGGAGTGAACCCGGACCCTTCTGGTCAGGAAGTGGGTACACTATATCAAATATAGCAGGTAAAAAATTATGGATGGGTCAGGTTGTGAGCATTGATGATTGTTCAACAGATTTGACTCTTGAGGACATAGAACTAGATGAAGAATAAGCACGAGTGCCAGCAAGATGCCCTGTGTTCACATTTTTAGTATACATTAACCTGAAAAGAGGATGTAAACAACAAAAACAGTGACTCATCTGTTAGTGAAGAAATGCAAGCCTTGAAATAATTCTTCTGAGTCCATTGCATTTGAGTCATATATGCAAATAGGTGTGTTATTATACATGGGTGGAGCTCAAATCAGAACTGTAAAGAAAGACAGCTTTGCTTTTGTCTTGGCTACAAGTAGCTTGACTATGAAGGTCATGGCAGTAACTAAAGCAATAGCTTGGCTGGAGCCACAGACTTTAATCCTTGTGTGCTTTCTCAGTGACTTAATGAGTATTCTCAGGGAGATCAAAATGGACTGTGTTCGAAGTCAATGGCTAAAATCTCCAGAGTGATGTCAGATATGAACTAATTGAAAGTGGATTACAAAATATAAATAAAATCCCTATGAAAATTGTTTGAACTGAAACAATTGATCATGTTGATGATTATTGTTAACATTGATCTGTACGAAGGACATTTAAACAATTTGTTTCAGGGGCCCGGAAAATGTAAGAACTTTCAGACCATCTCAATTTGAAGATGAAAACAGAAGGCTCAAGACTGAGACAAAGAGAGCGAGATTTTGATGTCAGGAGACAGATAAACAGAAATAGGCAAGTGTTGCTGTTGAATTAAATATTATTATTGATACAGAAGTTAAAAGTTATACATTTTAACATCCTGTTTTTTAGTAGGAAATGACAATTAAAGCTGTCTTCATGTTTGTAAGTTACTAAAATGTTTGAAGGAATTTTTTTTTGCGTACACTTTTAGACGTCAATGTAAAAAAATTTGAAGAAAGTGTCAGCTCAAGTCCTGTGACATTTATATATAGCTTGCTCCTGTGATGGCCACAAGAGCCTTCTCTGTATTTATTTGGATAATAAAAGGATAATTGAATTAACTCTTTAATTTCTGAATTATTTTGATGAAAACAAATGGTGAAGTCTTAAAACAATTAAAAATGAAACGAGAACAACTGAACACAATTCAAACAAGATAAATGAGATTTTTGGGCATGTTAAACAACAAAGCAGCCTACTAAAAGTAAACTTGGAAGGGAAAATACAAGGTAAAAGAGGTAGAGGGCAGACCAAGACTAATATGGACTAGTAACATCTAAAGATGGACAAGTCAGCCATGACAACTGCACTATCAAAGCAAAGAGACAGACTGGAGTGGCGTTTCATGATAGCTAACCTTTGATGCGGAGATGGCACTCAATGATGATGACTTAAAACCTCATATTATATATCGAAATAGGGGAGTATTGCACAACATGGGAAAAAAATGTGTAGGACATAATAATGTTGAACTTAATATTTATAAAGTAATGAATAAGTAAAATGAAAATTTCACTCATTAAATTCTATTCCAGATCAAATTATAAAAATTACTCAGGTGGAAACATTAACACAAATGTGATTTTTTTTTCAGATAGTTTTTGAAAACCCAACTAGAGGGATGGGTGGTCTTGAGATAAGACATTGGCCACTGGACAGAAAGGTCCCTGGTTCAATCCCATCAGTGAGAATATTGGGAATATTTTTCAAAAATAAAGAAAATTGAATCCACGGTTTCTTTGTGGTTTTACCATCTCCTAGTCTCTGGTAGTGAGATCCCATGTCTAGCCCTCTCAGATGGTGGAAGAAAACAGGAGGTCATGTGTGCACTCGTGCACGCTAAAGAACCCTTGTACCCCATTTAAAAATCTATTAATTAAAAAGCCTGGGCCAAATTGTCAGCAAAAATCTTGACAACGATGGATCTTAGGCCGTGCTACAGATGTCATGCACTGGGGCAGGGGTCACCTTGGAGATTCTCAATATTTCAAGGGGAAAATCAGAGCACCTATGGATTAGTCTGGTGTACAGTGGTGATGATCATAACATAACATAAACACTACTAGACAAATAATTATGTCTACACCCAGAATAAATTTTTATTACAGAAACATCACAAAAATATGTTCACTTTGATAAATAGGTATGCTGTTAGCAGGGCATCATATTGGCAAGGAAAATGGAAGGAGTGAAAAGAACATTCACTCCAAAGTGTTGATATGTTACACACATTTTAGAACCCAAAATTAACAGAATATAAAAGTTATTGTGAGAAACAATGACATCATTTTGTTCTGTCACTTTGAGTTATATGGTGGCAATGCTGAGAACATTGGTCCAGGGTTAACCCTACATTATGATACCGTCATAAAAATTACCGCTTCAAAATACAAATTCTTCAAATAAAATTTGACAGTTTCTCTCTCTCTCTCTCTCACTCACACACACACACCAAGGGCAGACACTCACACACAGGTGGTGGATTTGTTTCTTTTGGTGTTTGATTTTTTTTCCCCCCTTGTGCGAGGTACTGGTTTTTTATTTTAATTTACCAATTTTCAAGAAATTCCTTTTTTCCCCTATGATCAGAAGGAAATTTCCTCTCAGCCGTCAGCATCAAACAAGCCTTTGTAACTCAGGAAACGCTGTGAACAATGCTTTGAGGTAGCCGAACATACTGATGGATGTACAGCAACTCTGTCAATAGACAATGTAACAAGTTCAGTTCATGCATTGAATTTCAGGTCATAAATCAAATGTTATCCAGGAAATCCGAGTCCCGTGTCTCCTTGGGTAAACGCACAGATTTGTTGCAAAAGTTCAAAGTAACTACTATTTTTAGAGCTCTGAATGTTACAATAAGTGGGAGTAATTTTTACTAATGTGTTGTAAATGGGAGAGTTACCAATATGTATCATAATCTAGGGTTAACTCTTTCTAAACGTTCTGCTGCATGGTGCGCCATTTCCATTTCGGTTGCATACGTTCAGCCGCATAGTGCTCAATTTGTTTTCGTGTAAATTGTCAACAAACTGTATTTCCATATTTTAGATTGACTATTTTATATAGATTCCTTTACTGGAGAATTCCTTCCTTCTTCCCATGAGGTTCAAGTGGAAAGACATACTTTAACATGTGATTTTTTCATTTGGATTTAGTGTTTATCGTAAAAAAATTGTAAAGAAAAATCAGCTGATGGAAATGGCTTCCAGTAGCAGTGATTGTAATGCTAAAAGTCAGTTGATGACGGCTGAAGAAGCTTGTCAATTAATTTTTCTTGATGATTCCGATGATAGTTCAGACACTGTAAGTGTTGATAACAACAATGGTGATGACAGTGATCCAGATATCAATTTTTTTAGTAGAGGAAAATGAGAGTCTCATGCTGAATATTGACAGTGATGAGGAATACATTCCTTCAGACCACATCATCATCCAAATGCATGCTTCAAGGCATTTCATGGACAATAAATGGAGAAAGTGTTTTTTGTGTAATTGAAAAAAAAGTGTAAATATTGTAAATATTGTGTATATAGTGATTTTTGTGTGTGTAGTCAAACACAAATGTCTGTATTGTGTACATAGTGATTTTTCCCCCAAAAAGTTGAAATTTCATTTTGTCACTTGTTGTGATTGTGGATGACAAAATATCAGTTATTGTTGATGCTACATCAACCAAACTTTAATGGCTGCTTAGAGACATATTGATATTTGTTTTTTTTCACAAAATAATTCATATTGGATTACTATGACCAGATCTATATGATGGTAAGTTGTCAATTGTGGTTTGAATTTGATGTTTCAATTTTTTGTTTGTTGGTCATTTATCTCCAATTTTTCTTTTTACATGTTTTGTATCATCTTGGTATTGATGAAATCTGATTCCTTGTTCAATTATCTAAAAATTCATATATAATATGTTATGTGTTAGATAAATATAAAACATGTAGATTGATGTTTTAAGACCATAAGGTCCATCACAAATTTTGTCTCTGAAATCTCCTCTGTTGCATTGACAAAAGCCTTCTGTACTGAAAGTTAAGTCACTTCTTCAACACCTGTGCATAGAATATTTATAGTTTATAGTGAGAAAAATAGATGATGATTTTTCAGTGCATCTGCACAATATGTCAATGAATCGTGTTTGATTTAAGTGTTACCATAATTCAGTCACAGAATCCTGTCACAAAATATTACATTTTTATTTACAGAGGACAGGGCTTTGGTGGTAATCATCCACAGAATAGAGATTCATTCAGTAGACATTCACGGAGCAGAGATTCATTCAGTAGAGATTTGTTGAACGATTCATCTGATAGTGATCCATGGTATAAAGATACATGGAACGACAAGTCATTTAATAGAGAACCACGGAACAGGGATTTGTGGAGTAGAGATATATATGCTGATAGATCCAGATTTGCACGGAGGCCAAGGGGCATAAGTCCTTTGAGAAGTCCAATTAACAGAAATAGACGACCAAATATTATGGACATGGACAACAGTAACAGTTTCAGGTATGTGCAAGCACCATGTGACTAGTCCACTAATCATTGGGATGTTTTAAATATTATAATTTAAAAGATGGTTGTAAAGTGATCCAAGTAAATGCAAGATTTGGTTGTTTATAGACCCCACAGACATTTAGTTATAATCCATTGCCGATTGTTGTTATATGCTCTGTCTTAATATGGCAGTAGAAGAAGCATTTTATGAAAAAAATGGTTAAAGTTTTGTAGACACAGCTGGGTCAATGTGTGAGTATTTGTTGAATTTAAAAAAAAAAATAAAAAGCAGTTAAGTAACCTGTGTCTGTTGTAAAATAAAAAGTTGTACTGTAACCTTTCCATGAGAAGTTTATTTAATTTCAGCATTAGTATTAAGACAAGTCAGCCTATGATAACCTGCACAATCAAAGCACGAGACAGAGTGAAATGGTGCTGCATGGTAACTAACCTTCGATGCGGAGCAAACCTTTTCAGGACATGCATTTTTAGCATGATCTAAGTCATGATGACGTAAATGAGACCCTAAAATTACGCAAATGAAGTACTTTCCCCTGACATAAATTCCAATGTTTCTAACTTACATTCAGGATTGCTGTCTATAGCTTTCATTATCTTTTCCCCGCCTTTCCGCTAAAAAAATAGTTATTATTTATGCAACGCTACCGACATTGTGGTGACTGTTGTTTCAGTTCATCTGGCAAATTTGTTAAATAACATTTGCCATCCTTATTGCCCAGTGTAAATAACTGTTGCTTTTATCAGCCTTGAGCACAAAAATATAGTTTAACCTCCAAGACAAATTTTTACAAAATTGAAACCGTCAAAATTATTACATTTACTTTTACTTAATTATAAAATTATATTATTGTTTTAAACAAATGTAGCTGTTCAATGTTAATATGAGAGATTAAATATCTTGAATGAAACAGATTGTAAAATATTAAATCACTTATGGTCACCGGTGCAGCGAACACAAAAACATAGACCTACTCCAAATATGAATTTAATAAAAATAAAACGCAGTAAAAAAAATTATGACTCATTTTTACTCACAGAAATTATGAAATTGTATTTCTGTATAAACAAATATAGGTGTTCAATGTTAATAAGAGAGATTAAATGTCATGAATTAAGTGGATCATAATGTAAAATATATAGTCATGGTGTAATTTTTCTGGGAGGGGCAGGCTAGACAAACATTCTGATCAGACTTTATGGGAGGGAATTCTGTATTTAACATCACGACTGCATGATACTAAAGTAGATGTTTTAATGAGTAAGTGTTCAGATGTTGGAGACGACACTCAATGATGATTAATATTAAAAAGTTTAATGATTATGCTGAAGACAGATGTGTTGGGCCTAAAGTTACAAATGTCACAATCCGGTGCAAACTAGCAAAACAACTCATCCACATCCATTTAAAGCCAATTTAATGGTGAATGATGAAAAGAAGTAGTGATCAAGTGAGTGCTGAAGAAGGTGCCTAATGATATGCCTGCACATCTAGAAATTCTCACAACCTGTTTATTCAATTCAGTTTAATTTATTGTAATTCGTATAAGTTTTTACCTTGTGTAGTTGTTATATCACATCAATCAAGAAGTAAAAAGAAGATGTTGGAAATGGCTAGGCCATGTTCTACGAATGGAATAAACCAGGGATCCACACCTAGCATTAACATAGACACCACCTGGCAAGTAAAAAAGAGGCAGGCCATTGGGGACATGGTGATAAACCATACACGAAGAAATGAGAGAGGCTGGCAAGTCCTGGTGAGAGTTGTCCATGCTTACTCTAGACCAGATTGGGTGAAAATCTCTTGTGAATACCCTATGTTCCAATCAGAATTAAGAGGATTTATGAAAACCTGATGTCGCTATTGTAAAATTCTCTAAAAATGTTTTTAAATAAAGCATATCATATCATTAAATTAAAGAAGGAATATTGCATGACGTGGAAATAATTAATGTATGACATAAAATCATTGGGGTAAGTATTTAAAATATGAGGAAAGAGGAAAATGAAAGTTGAAAATATTGCTCACAGGCTGCTCAATCACAATACAATGAAATACAATAAAGTAAATATTCTATTTCTTTCAGAAATTTAGTATACTTACTTTCACAGCTGTTGTAGTCTTAAAAAATCCATTGTGAACTAGGATTTCTCCCATTTTCCACTGGAAGTCATGATAACTTGAATAAAACCACTCTTCTATACAATGAACTGCTGTACCTTAAAGAGATGCAGAAGAATTATTGAGACATTTTGCAACACCCGGAGAGAGCGTTTTTGGGAAGACAAAGAATTAGTAGGATTTAGAGGATATATTAATGATGAAAGTATAATTTCTTTTTATTTTTTTTTTTGCATCAAGATTTACCAGCCTTCGTAGAAGAGATTCATCATTTGGCAATGGTCAAAGACCTTTCCGCAACAGCTCACGATCATCAGGAGAGGACTACACAGACAAGTAGGTTGTAAGGAGAAACCCATGTTAATTGATATTGATTTTTCTAAAGTTTTATATTTTACGTAATTGCTTTTATATATAGGAGGATGGAGAAACAAATAATCTTCATATGATCATAACATTTTTAAAATCAAGTTTAGATCTGTTAAGGTGCTGTGGTATTGTATCTTCAAACATGATTGGTGCTTGCTGGTAGCCGGCCTTCATTTGCACTGTGTCATCAGCAGATGATGACAAAGATGCAGCGTCTTTACAGACATGATTCAAAGAGAAGTATTGATTAGTTTTTGAATAACTGAGGTGAAAAATCATTAGCCATCGTTAAGCACATAATAAGGGAGCAGCTATAGCTCAGTGGTTTGTGAACTGGACTACAAAGGACAAGAGGTAGGGTTCGATCCCAACCGACGGCTTCCAGTTTACCCAGCCTTTAATGGGTTCTGGATTTTTTTGTTGGGAAAGTAAAGCAGCACGGGCGTAATACCGACCACATTACCCCAAAAATCATATGCCTAAGGTCTGTAAAATTTATGGTCACTAACACCATATTCACTATACGCCACTTGGCGTGATGGGGGTACTTTACTTTTATTTTTACTAAGCACATAACATCATCAGTAAGGTGCTACTGTTTAACAAAGTCCCTGCTAAATGGATGCATATACAGAGCAGCTGCAATGGTATGAAGCTAAGGGAAATGACTTTCTGCAACACAGTGACTCGAGATGAATTATGTGTTCATTATTTTCAACCAGATATATTAAGCAAAGAACAGCGACATTCATTCTTTCTAAAACCAAAACAATTTCATGCACTCTGATGACTTGCAGGACAATGTTTACGTTTATCTAGAACCATAAGGGTCCAATTCTGGAATATTATACGACCAGAGGATCAACATTGAGTTGATTGTGGCCTACTTAAGAACCATTTCAAAGAACCATTTCAACATGCTGGAGTCGAATGTGTTGGGCCAAAAGGTGCTAATATCACAGCTATACTGCAAACCACAAACAACGCTGACACGCCCACTTCCTTTTAAGGGCAGATGACGAAGAGGTGTGCTCCTTTAGTCATTGGGTGAACGCACGCACGCAAGCAAGAACCATTTGAAGCCTGCAATAATGTCAAACATTGGTTGGCTCACTTTTGGTGTGATTGCAGCATGACAATGCATGTCAGCACACATCGCATGCAATGGTTGTAAAGATAATGAATCTGCATTTTGAGTGTCTTCCACATACACCTTACCTCATTCTATGTGATTATCATATCTTTGGACTTCTGAAGGAGAATTGTGGTAAGAAGAAATTGTTTACAGGTGGCAGGGTGAAAGCAGCGGTGCTTGCTTGGCTGTGCAGTCAGCCAAAGATTTAAGAAACAGCCAAAATTGAAACACCGTTGAAGTGCTAAGGAACATGCTTCGAATTCAGGGGGATTTTGAAAAGTGATGAAGAATTTCATTCATATGTATTTGAATTTTATCAATTGAAAATAATGTTACTTTTAGACTCACTCTCGTATTTTTATGCTGGTCCAAGTTGCTCAACAGCACTGTGGTTGAAAGTGGTCTGTGCGTAAACCACAGCTGATCAAGATTCTTCCAATACCATCTGTTCATAATGGGCCTGGAAACATACATACCAGTTTGGCCAAGTGCACAGCGATTCAATAGTGAAGGCAGCTGGGTACCCATGCTAGAGTTGGGCATATTGGACAGAAAGATGCAGATATCGCAGCTTGCTGTAACCCACATAAAACACATCTGCTCCCACTTAAGGGAGGAGATAAAGACTAATTGTTTTGAAAAAGCAGAAGACGTTATGCATCTATGTTTGATTTAAAAAGATGATACTGATATACAAGCTCATGTATTTGATCATGTGTTTGAACAATTTTAACTGTTTCTATGGATCAGATTTTTAAAGATAGTATTATCATTGTTTTTTATGCAAGTTGGTAATGAGTTATGGCTTTTTAAATGTAAGAACAGACACAGAATTTATTGGCTTTAAAAATGCAGTGTTGCGATGTTGGTTGGCGATTATGTGAAATTAAGCAGCTATAATTCATCATCATGTGCCGTACCAGTTGGCGTTGGCGATCATGTCCTCCCACAATCTTCTATCCACAGTGCATAGTATGAGTTCTGTTGTTGACTGTTTTCCATGCCATGACACCAAGCTATCCAGTATTTTCTCTCTTTGTCGTCTGCGATCTCTCTTTCCTTTTATTTTGCCAGTTGTAACCAAGTATTCCAACTTTCCTCTTCTCATGATGTGCCCAAAAAATGTTGATTGCTTCTTTCTGATGTTTTTTAAGAGTTCACTTCTTGTGTTGGCTTCTTTAAGAACTTTCTCATTGGTCTTTTTAGCTGTCCAGGGAACTTTCAACATTCTTCTGAGAAATCCCATCTCTGTGGCCTCTAATCGTCTTTTCATTTGTTTGTCTATTGTCCATGATTCGCTTCCCAGGGTCAGAATTGGTTCTATATAGCATCAATGAACTCTCTTTCTTATTTCTATTGACATAGATTTGTTGCATAAGATATTTTTCATTTTCTGAAATGCTATTTTGGCCTGAGCTATTCTGCTTTTTATTTCTGTGTTGCATCTTCCATCTGATGTTATCACTGTGCCCAAGTATTTCAAACGTTGCACTTGTTTCAGATTTGTCTTGTTTATTTTTATGCTGCATGATGGTGATGATTGTTTCTTCGATATAACCATTACTTCTGTTTTCTTACTATTCAGACTGAGACCTTTCTTGTTGCTTTATTTTACTATTATATCTATAATTTCTTGTAGCTTATTCTCTGTCTCTGCTATTAAGACTGTGTCATCTGCTTATTGTAAATTATTTATGTTGTGACCGTTGACTTCAATTCCTTTTTTGTCTACTATTAATCTCATAATATGTTCACTGTAAAGTGAAAACAAATCCGGCGACAGAACACAGCCTTGTCTGACTCCTTGTTTTATAAATTGAAATTGTCCTGTTTGTTTGTTAATTCGTATAGCTGCTGTTTGTTGCCAGTACATATTTTTTATGATTCGCAGATCCTTGCCATCAATGTTTAATTTCTCCAGCATATTGATTATTTCCACATGCTTTACTTTGTCAAATGCTTTCGTGTAGTCTATAAAGCACATATATAGATCTTTCTTTACCTCTATAGATGTTCAATGTTCTTAAGATGTATATTACATTACTGGTGCCCTTTCCTTCCACAAATCCACATTGTTCCTGGTTTTATTTTGTTCCTTACACGTCTCATGATGATTCTTAGTAATATTTTAGTCATATGGCTCATGAGACTAATAGTGCGATGGTCTTCACAATCAGTGGTGCCTGACTTCTTCGGTATGGCTACAAAGATAGATTTTAGTACATCTTCGGGTATGTGTCCAGTGATGTATATGTCATTGGGTAGTTTTGTTATGACTTGTACTCCCAGCTCTCCTAATGCATTTATCTCTTCGATTGTTATATTGTCAGGACCTGGAGCTTTGCTTCTTTTCATGTATTGAATTGCGTCCTCCACTTCACTCTGCATTATTGGTGGTCCTGTGTCTTCATTTGAATTGTTTAATCCTGGTCTTTCATCATCATAGAGTTGACTGATATATTCTGTCCATCTTTCCGTCGTCTTCTCCTGTCCTATTATTATATTTCCTTCCTTTGATTTCACACATCCTGAAACTTTGACTTCTTTTTTTCCTGTTAATTCATTTAACTGATTGTGCATAAATTTTGAGTCTTTCTTTTGTTTTTTTTTCCATTTCTTCACATTTATGTTTTAACCATCCTTCCTTTGCTTCTCTGCACTTGTTTTGGATCTCTTTGTGCAATATTTTGTATGTCCGTTCTTTTTTCTTATGTTTTCTTCTTTCGTCCATTAGTTGTAATATTTCTTCTGTCATCCATTTCTTTTTGTTGATTCTTTTAGTCACTGGTATTACTTCTTTTGATGTTTGTTGAATCGATTGTTTGAGCATTTCCCACTGTTCCTGGATGTCCTGTATTTTTCAATAGCATTATATCAATTTTGTACTATCGTGCTGTACTTATCACTCATCTGTTTATCTACTCTCAGCATATCTAGTTCTAATTTTATATTTCTTTGTGATTTCTGTGCCTTCCGCAGTTTTATTCTTATCTTTCCAACTATTGGTACATGGTCACTATTGCAATCTGCTCCTGGCCTTATTTTAACAGATGTTAGCCCATTCCTGAATCTTCTCTATACCAGTATATAATCAATCTGATTGTGTACTTTTTTGTCTGGGCTTTGCCATGTCCATAATCGCCTAGGGTGTTGTTTGAACAAAGTGTTACCTATAATCATTTCTTTATTGTCTTTGCCCAATCAATCTATCCCCTCTATCATTCGGCTCTCCAAGGCCATGCCCCCAGTCACATTTTGCACTTTAGCTGTTCCTACCTTTGCATTGAAATCCCCATATATAATAGTTATTTCTTGGGATTTACACTGTTCCATGGTCGCCTCTAGCTCTTCATAAAAACTGTCAATGTCATCTTCTTCGCTATTACTTGTTGGTGCATAAACTTGAATTATGTTGATATCCATTCGTCTGCCTCTCAATTTTACTAGCAGAATTCTGTCTGATACTGGCCAAAATCCTTTCACTGTTTTGCTTCTTTCTCTATTTAACATGATGCCTACTCCTCTTTCGTGTGTGGTTCCCCCAGAGTAAAGCCTATAATTAAACACATCTGCTCCCTATAATTAACATTTGAATATCTAGCCTATAATTAACATTTGTAATTTTTAAAATTTATAGGCCCCGTAGAAGGCTACATCTTTCTTCTGAAGGAGACTACACAGCTGATAACAGTGAAAGATTGCAGCCAGTTCTTACTGATGAGTGAGTTAAAATATTTAATTAATTGTCTTCTATTTTAAAGTGTATCACCTTTGTCATTCAGTTTGAAACTTCACAATTGTTGCATTATGCCACCTTTTACAGCCAAGATTTGCACAGTTTGGTCAGACCCATCTCACTTTGTTATGACAAGTTTATGGGACCAGGTTTGCTTTCCCTCTTCAATTTCAGATTTTTTTAGTCAAAACAAACATCCTTAGTTTATGAACTCCTCTGAAAGCAGAACAAAAGTATTTAAATAATAATTTTCTCACAGATAATCAAATCAGTCAGAAGACCACATGCCCCAAATCAAGATGCCTTTCATAATATGAATTGATGGAAACAAGTTATCATTATACACCTCAGAACAGGGCACAATCTACCCCACAGTCACATGTTTACAAAATTCAAGATTGGCTCCTCAACCACATGTAGTTATGGACAGGCGCCCCAGACTGCTGAACACATACTTCAAGACTGCACTGAATATAGTAGACTGAGGAAAATCCTTTGGCCCATAGATAAAACACTACAGACCAAACTATATGGGCGACTGCAAGAGTTGCAAAAAATAGTAACATTTATACACTCCTAAACTCCTTCATTTAATCCCCTGAAAACAGTAAACAATGCTCAGACAGTTGAATTTAATTTCATATCTATTTAGAGTAGATGTAAAAAGGATATTAATCAAGGTATTGCTGTAGTGCTAAAGTACTTTCAACAAGAGACTTTATGCTAGATCAATAAGCTGACTTTGCAGATCACCATAGATCCGTGTCTTTACACTATGGTTTTAATGAAACTCATAATGCAGCCTCTTAAGAATAAAAACATCAATTTTTTTTTTATCGCGAGGGAAAGTCTAAGACTAGGGGAAAGCAGACCTTATAAAATGCTTTTGGAAATCACAGTCCTAGCAATGTAGACAAACCAACTGCAATAAAATTTACACATCTTTATTTTGAAACATTTTTTTTGTCTTTTGTGGTTACAAATTTGTTTATACCTTTCCTTACCTACCCATTTCACTTTTAAAGAAATGTATTCTATTCTTGAATTTGTACCTTCCATTCATGCATAGGCCATTGCACTCTGTCCATTAGCTGTCTCCTTTATTAGTTTCCACATGTAATTTATTTCTGTTTCAAGCATTCATAATTCTTCCCTGTTTTCTCTTTCCCTGTAAGTTCCAGGTGAGGGCTTGTCTGGTAATGCTTGTAGCTGGTTTGTGTTTTGTTTGTTCCTGTCCATCCCCACGATCCTTTTACTTGTCAAATGTGGATTAGTTTGTTCTTTGCCACAATTCATCATTCCTAATAGTGTCTGGCCATCTGATCTGAAGTATCCTCCTTAAGCAGATGTTAATAAATATTTGGCAGTTTCCTCATATTTTATATGCTCATTTTTTTTACATTTCCATATATTTTATATACAGTTTATGTTTGTGTTTCTGATTCATATAAAAGGACCAATGTGATGTTTGTATTAAACAGTCAAAGTTCGTTTTCTGAAAACAGTCCCTTGTCTCTCTAGCTACACTACACAAAAATCCCCTGTTTCTCATTCTTCACTTCATCCTGTGCTCATTTGAGTCTCGAAGGAGGTAGAAAATTCTGGTTCTTTTTGGCAGTTTCAGTCATTGTCAATTTATGTTGTTGTAGCATTTCTTTGATGTTGTCTGTCCATCTTACTCTGGGTTTACCTCTTGCTCTTCTCCCTTCTCCTCTTTTAATATATGCTCTGTATTGTAAGGAATCACACAGCATTTTTTCTAGACCAGCAAACCATTTTATTTGTTGTTTCTGTATGTAGCTTAGGATAGGTTCAATGCCTACTCTTTCTCTTATAATATCTTTTCTGGTTACTCGTCACTTTTCTCAGACATCTCATCTCTGTGGTGACAAGATTTCTTTTATGCTGGTTATAAATAAGTGACCATATTTGTCATTACTAGCACAATATTGGGAGTGGATATACACTGTATAAGATGTTTCTTGGTGGTAATGGGTATTGCTTTGTATTGAATTATAGGGAATAGCTGTCCAAATATTTGGTTTGTCTTATTGCATTGGATGTCTATTTCTTTATTGATTTTACACTCAATATAGAGGTATATCTCTGCTCAGCCATGTAGGAAAGCTATACGCCAAAATCTTGGAAAAAAGACTGAGACCAATAATAGAACTACAGTTAAGCGATTCTCAAATGGGGTTCCGAAAAAACAGAGGATGTACCGATGCACTATTCACACTAAAACAGCTTGCAGAAAAAACGACAGAACACAACCAAAACTTATACATAGCCTTCATTGACCAGGAAAAAGCATTCGACAGAGTAAACAGAGAACAACTGTGGGAGATACTAACAACATACGGAGTAAGCCAACATCTAACCAACATTATTAAAAGTCTCTACGCCAACAGCAGCTGCAGGGTCAGAACAGCAACAGGCTACACAGACCACTTCGAAGTTAGATCAGGGGTAAGACAGGGGTGCGTACTATCCCCCCTACTGTTTATTACATACATGGACCATATATGCAAGCTAGCCAACCCATCAGAGACAGAGGAGATCAACAAGCTTCTATTTGCAGACGACCAGGCACTAATACATGAAACAATAGAAGACCTACAAGAACACTTAAACAAACTCAACATCTTAGGAACAAAATACAACATGAAAATCAATATCAACAAAACAGAAGTCATGAATGTCGCCAAAAATAAACAGAACATCAACATAACTATAGAAGGCAGACAACTAAAACAAGTAGAGGAATTCAAATACCTAGGAAGTCTAATGACAAACGACAATTCCCAAACAGCAGAGATAGAATCAAGATGCAACAAAGCTTGTCAAATCATCGGACAGTTATCACCACTATTATCCAACAAGGAAATAACTCTGGAGGCAAAACGAGCACTATACAATACAATCTTCATTCCAACGTTGTGCTACCAATGCCAGACCTGGACTCTAGATGCAAGAACAATAAGAAAAATAACCTCTACAGAGATGAAATGTGTTAGACGAATGACAGGAAACAGTCTGAGAGACAAGATCAGAAATGAAGAACTGAGAAAAAAGCTAGGAATAGCCCCAGCCATAGAATATATAAGGAAACAACAGATAAAATGGTTCGGCCACATGACAAGGCAGAAAGAACAAAACACAACACAACGAGCCTTCAACAAACGTTGTGAGAACAACAGACCCAAGGGTCGACCACGAAAAAGATGGATCGATGGAATATTAGAAGCACTAGGAAACATAACAGCAGCAGAGGCGAACAGAAGAGCAAAAGACTGCAAATTATATCTCCCCTCGACGCTGAAAGGCAGATGAGGAAGGAAAGAAGAAGAGAATGTGGTTCCCAAAGATAGCCTTCCAAATTTTTGCTGTAACATCTTCTGCACCACCTTCTCTGTCCATGATGATGTCAAGATGGCTTTTAAATTACCTATTTTAAAATAAAAAATAAAAATTCCATTAACATTGTGATTCCTTCATTTGGTGTTTTTTGTTTGTTTATTTTTTGTTTCTTCTGATCAACATACATGTGTAGGTGGTAACTTCTCAGACTAGGAACCATATTTCTTTTACTGTGTGCTATTTTAGTCTTAGAGTTCTGTGCTCAAGATTCACACACAGCAATACTTATTCTACATATCACTGAGAGAATATTTTAAATACATCATTGAGTGCCATCTCCGCAACGAAGATTGGCTACCATGGAGCACCATTCTGCTCTGTCTCTGGCTTTGATGGTGCAGGTTGTCATAGGCTGGTTTGTCCATCTTTTGATGTTACTCGTCCACGTTAGTCTTGGTCTGCCACTGCCTATATTACCTTGTATTTTCCCCTCCAGGATTACTTTTAGTAGACTGCTGTGTCTTTTAACATGGCCCAAAAATCGCATTTGTCTTGTTTGAATTGTGTTTAGTAGTTCTCATTTCATTTTTAGTTGTTTTAAGACTTCATCGTTTGTTTTCTTTTCCTTCCATCCAATTCTACCTATTCTTCTATATATCCACATTTCAAAGGCTTCAATTCTCTGTTCTGTTTTCTTGTCTAATGTTCATATTTCTGCACCATATAGGAATGTTGAGAAGATGTAACATTTTGCTATTCTTAGCTTCAGCCCTGGTGTTGTTTTGATGTTAGTATATTCTTCATGACATTAAAATTACTTTTTGCCATACCTATTCTTTTGTTTATTTCAGTTGTACATTTTCCATCAGTGGCTATAGTGTGTCCAAGGAAGTTGTAGTTCTGAACTGTCTCCAGGTCTATTTCTTAAATTTTGATATCCACTTGTGGGTTTTGAGTATTTTCTTTGTTTATGATCATAATTTTTAATTGCTACTACTAAAGACTTTTATGAATATTCTGACAGTCAGTTTTAACTTATTAAGAAGTTTTTCCAACTTCTGAGTATTTTAGATTTATAGTTACTGAGCTACAACAGTAGGTGATATGACAAAAATTTACAGACTGAACATTTTCTTAACTTAGAAACATGTATATTATATATATTTACACATTTCTAGCACACACCTTTCATATTCATATCTTTCATATTCTTATATGATGTATAAAAACGTGAAAATGTATTTAGCAGTTTATTTTCAAATTGATGTCTTAGTATTCAACATTTCTTCGATTATTTCAACGGGATAGAACAAGGCTGGCAAGAAAAGAAAAAGACATTGCTTATGGCAAGAATACTGAAGATTACAAATTGTATATTGAGACAATTCCCAGGTAAGTTGCTTACTCTATCTTTTATTTTACCATTACTGAAACACACTTTTCACCTGCATAGAAAATGAGAATGCATGCCTTTGTTGAGGGACAAGGATTGGACTGTAAAGAGCAACCAGCTCACATGTTAAGGAGTTAATTCAAGTCTTTTATTTTTCTTGCCTTTTTTGCTCCAGAATGATATCCTTTTGATGATACACTAAGACATATATTATCAAATCTTCATGCAACCATATCTAGCTTTTAGCTTTGTAAAATATTCTGTTTTTTTTTCTTCTTTGGTACTGAAAAAATTATGTTGTGTCATAGTTCATAATAGAGCTGTCCAATTTGCATTCTTTGGGCCAATTCAGCAGACTTTTGTTACAACTTATTTTTATATTAGTTTTGCCTTCTTTCTTCTGCTACTACTTTTTTTTAGCCAGACTGAATACCCCATTTTTGGTAGAATCGTGTGAATGTAGAATAAGAATCTCAGTCGTTTGTTTTAATCTCAAAGTGGCATTTTAGTTATAATCTTGGAAATTTTGCAGCATTTTTAGATAATGTCCTGAGCCTAGTACATTTCACTTATTTTAAAACTGATCTTTTATGAAGGTGGTTTCAATTTGTGACACCATGTATAAAACATGAAATTTGTAGCTGAAGTAAACATGTATGTATGAATGATATTTTAGTAGTTAATGCTCATAGCAACAACAACAAAATATCAAAGATTGTCAAATATGAGAGTTTTGGGCTTTGCAATAATAAAGTTTAATCACAAAAGTTGTTCAATTTTTAAGATACACCTTCTTGTAATCACTTTCAATGTATAATAGAAGTATGTGTATTTTATCTTCCTGGAAAGACATAAATGAACAAATCAATTAAAGTACCAGTAATAAACAACTGTGTAAGACTGTTGGAGGTCTGGTTCTTGACTTTGACATCAGTAGCCCAATATAAGTAGCAGTATTGCATCTTTGGTCCCCGTTTTGTGTTGTGAAAGCATGCGCTATAGAAATGACAATTTTTGTAAATCAAAGCTTAAGTTTGATCTGTTCCAGAGACAAACGAAGCAGAAATAGGCAACTTAATCCCAGAACACCCGACAAAAACTTCCAGTGTAGCCGCAGGTCTTGGGATGCACAGGTGAAAATCTGGAAGATCAGACTACACTCTTGGGCTGATCAGTACAGAAAGGATCAAGGAATCAGGTACTTGTAGTTAGTATTTTATCTGTAATAGTCAATCAGAACAAAAACATTGGTGACGATTATAAGAAAAGGTATAAAAACAACAAATAAAAATTTATGTTATGAAAGGATCATCAAGTACCATGCCTGCTGGCATAGGTGATTATGTCTCTCCACAACTTTTGATCTTGACAATTATTTATCATTTCTGTTGTTGACCTTCTGCCAAGCCATTCTCTTAAGCTGTCTGGTAGCTTTTCTCTTTGCTTCCCTCTATCTCTTCATCCCTTGATTTTCCCAGTTGTCACAATATATTGCAGCTGTTCCCTTCTTTTTGCATGGGCAAAAAATGATGATTGTTTCTTCCTAATTTTGGAAATTAGCTCTCTTTTTGCTTTGGCCTCTTTCAGAGTGTTTTCATTGCTCTTCTTAGCTGTCTGTAGTATTCTCAACATTCTTCTGCAAAACCACACTACTACAGCCTCCAGTGATTTTCTTGTCTGTTGTCCTATTGTCCATGATTCACATCCAGATGTTAAGACTGGCTCTACATAACATCTAAGAACTCTTTTTCTTGTTTCTATTTAAAAATGGATTGCACAGTATCTTCCTCATTTTTTGAAAAGCTACTTTTGTCTGAGCCATTCTGCATCTCACTTCTATTGTACAATGACCATCTGCAGTTAATATTGTTCCCAGATATTTAAATTCATTTACCAGTTTTAGTATTGTTCCACTTTTCTTTGTTGTGCATTGCAATGATGTCTTTTTCTTTTGATGCTACTTTACTTCTGTCATTTTGCTATTAAGGTTGAGTCTTTTATTTATGCTTTCCTTCACTATAATGTCTAACATTTCTTGTAGCTCATTTTCACTCTTAGTTATTACGACTGTATTATCAGCATACCTTAGATTATTTATATTTGACCTCCAATTGATATTCCGAGCATGCCCCTTATGGATCTTAAAATAGTCTCCTATACATATTAAATAAATCTGGTGACAGCACACAACCTTGTCTAACACCCCCCTTTTTTTTTTTTTTTAAATATTATGAAAGGATACAGGACACAAATTTAAGAGACGAGGTTTACCTAACTAGGAGCTCTTATAACATAAATAAAAATGTTTGCGACAGAAGTAAAGGACCGGATCACCAATGATAAAACTGACTTCTGGAAACTGAATCACATTGAAACTTAGTGTTTACTTTTTTTCTTTTAAATTGAGAGCTTTTTTCAATGTGGAGCTAAATTGCTTTATGGATGTTGGTTAAGGGAAGTTCAATTATCTCCTGTTGCAACAGTGATGTTGTTTTTGAGAATACTTTAAATATAATTCAATCCTAGCATGAGACACATTCCAGTGAGCTCTGCTGAAGAAAAGAATGGGTAACCTGGCTCACTTGTTAAGGAACATAATAATAACAGCAGGTGAGAGCACAGGGTGTCACTCCAAATACTGTGGCCTGGTATGGTGAAGCTTAATATTTCACTCCATGTCAACATATGTTATAAGGCCAGCCTATTTAGCTACAAAAATGTTAATGTTTAAATAACAAATGTTATATTTATATTATATATTATTATATTTTTATATTATTCATTTTTTTTTTCTTACATTATATATTATATCAAAATTAACACATCATCTAAACATAGAAAATAACATTTAAAAAAAATTAGATTTGATTGACTTTGTACTTGGCTCATGGTTAAATGTAATAAATCTGTCTTTTTAATTTTTAGCATTGAAGGATCACAAAAGAGCTTACATTCTGAGGAAGTAGGTGAATTTTCAGAATGCACTGATATTGATGGTGAGACTGGGCAGACGTTAGACACGCAAGAGGAAAATGGGGAGTTGCTAGGGACTCAGGGGGAAAATGTGGTGTTGCCAGAACAGGACAATGAGGATAATGAAGACTTATCATTTCTAAATGCTGTGGACATCACTACTTTGAATGGCAGCTGTGAAGTGGAGAATTGTATTTGAGAATAATGTGGTGAAGACATTTGAAATATGTGGCAATATATATAATTTTTATTTAATAAAGATGTTTTATGTTATTTTTTTTTTTTTCAACATGCATTATTTTATTTTATCTGTTGAAAGGAATTAAATCTAATGAGTTTGTCCTAAAAACAACAATGTTGATTCTGTGAGCAAGCAACCATAGGTCAGAATGTTATGAAAATGCAGTTTGGTGATTGTTAAAGCAAATAGGTTATCCTACTGTTTTTAAAAATGAAGGAAATACACTAAATGTGCTGTTGGTATTGCATGATTAGCCCATGCTTACCAACAGGTAAACAATATACATACAACCAGTAAGTTAAATTCAACATAAATCTAATGAAGATAGAAGTAAAGTCACTCACGTACGACATACATAATGAACACCCACATGAGTCAGTGATGATATCTACAAAATGATTAACAATACCAGAGATGTTTGTTGCTGCTCTAGACATTTGGAGGATACAATAAAACACAAAAGTCTAACTTGAGATAAATGAGAGCTGTGTACTTTCATTACTCTTGTGTGGAATTTTTATGACTACTAGAGTTCACTGTTGTCTACCCGTAATTGAGTATAATTTGCGTTGTTGTTTACAGCAAGCTATGATGTGTGTCTTTTTCTTTCTTTTAGTTCGGTGTTCACCTAATGACTACTCTTTGTCATCTGCCCTTAGAAGAAGGATGGTAAAGGGGGAGCCCCACTGGGAGGCGGGGTAGGGTCTTGATCAGTTGTTATTCAGTGAGCCTGACACACACACAGTCTTGTTCTTGTAATGCTATGAGTTGATATGGACAGCAAGTTTTTGACTCATCAAATGTGGTGGGTCATAATGAATGTCTTGACACTCCCGGCTTTTACTGGAGAAGTTGGGATTTGTCTAGTTCCTGGCTATGGCTGGAAAATTGTGGAACTTGTCCTTCCTAGTGCTACTACAATACTAGGTCTTCTATCTGTAATAGCCACCACACAGGGAACTCAGTGATCCAAACTTCTGTTAACCAGACTGTTTTGGCACAGGCTGTTATCAGCAGAGACCATCTAGGAGGTCAAGGCTAGATCTTGGTAAACTGAGAGGCAGCTGACCCTGCTGTTGAGACCGCAGGCGCTTGTTCACAGAGCACTCTCAGCCAAGTTGCTGGCGGATGACTTGGCCCTCATTTGTGTCTTTTAACTTCAGCTGTGCTTTTTCTTTCTTTCTATCTATATAATCTATCATCCTTTCGAGCTGAAGATGGCACATAGGTCAGAAATTCTAGACTTGTTCCGACGATCTTTCAACTGTCAGACCTTGCACAGGACTTGCAATGTGTCTCGCCTCAGGGCTCTGTTCTGGGCGAGCTGCTAAATCTCGGAAAGGGTGCTGTTGTTTTTTAGTGTTTCTCTAAGTAGGCTCTTTTTTTTTTTACCCTCTAATTCCCATTTGAGGGCCTGCTTTGAGATTCTTTTGTTGTTCCTTCTCATGTTGGCCATGTGACCACCTTCTCTTGATTATAGTTGATATTTTTAGATGCTTTATCATTTCTCTTATTTCTGCTCTAGTCTTGAGCTCATCCCATGGTAAACAAAGTATTTTCCTCAGGCATTTATTTTCAAATGCATCCAGTTTCTTTTCTATTTCTTTTGTTGTTTTCCAGCTCTTGTAAGTGTGGATAATACATTTTGAAAATCCCGAGCTTTGTTTTTGTGCTTAGTAATTTTGATTTCCATATTTAATCAAGGTTTCTGAAAATCAATGCTGTCTTTGCTCTACTGGCAAAGTTTTAATGCATAAAACCTCACTTTATATGAAGTTCTATGGAGTTATAATGTTGCATAGTGTCAGATCTGATCGGGCATGGCAGAGGCAGTCAGAGCTGGCTCTTTCCAATTGGTTGATTTATTTCCAGCTTCCACAGGAATAGAATGTTGATCAGTTCTGGTGCACTGATTCAGATGTCAGTAGTCATCTATGAGTCACTGATTGCTTTCAGTCCAACTCCTGTCTGACATCTTAAGCCCCTTCCATGGATTTGAATGTTCAGAAAACAGTAGTTTAGTAAGACATTGTTTCTTGTTTGCAAACTCTCGCGTTTATAGCTATGTTAATACACCAGTAGGGAGCTGATGCCTAATTGGATTAGTCCTGTTGCTATCAGTAAGATTTGTGAAAAGTTGTGGAAATCAAAACTCATCAGCACAAACACAAAACTTAGACTATTCAAATCAAATGTACTGTCAACCCTTACGTATGCGTGTGAAAGCTGGAAAACAACAAGAGATATAGAAACAAAGTTGAGCGCATTCAAAAATAAATGTCTAAGGAAAATACTTGGTATAGCGTGGAACGAATTCAAAACAAATAAGGAAATTTGAGAAATCGCCAATCAACCACTAATATCTTCAGTAATAAAGAAAAAAAAGTAAAGTACCCCCGTCTCGCCAAGTGGCGTAAAGGGAAATATGGTGTTAGTGACCCTATATTTTACAGACCTTCAGCACATGATTTTTGGGGTAATGTGGTCGGTATTGCGCCCATGCTGCTTTACTTTCCCAGAAAAAAATCTGGTACCCATTTATGGCTGGGTGAACCCGGAAGCCGTCGGTTGGGATCGAACCCTACCCCTTGTCCTTTGTAGTCCAGTTCACTTACCACTGAGCTATCGTGGCTCCAATAAAGAAAAGACGATGGTCATATGATGAGAAGAGATAATAACCGAATAGCAAAGCAAGCCCTCATGTGGGAAGCAACAGGTAAAAGAAAAAGAGGAAGACCCAGAGAGACACTGAGAAGAACATTGATGAGAGAGGCAAAAGCAACAGGAATTGGCTCCCTCAATGAGATAGAGCTGCTTGCACAGAACAGAGACAGATGGCGAGATTTGATAAAATATCTTTAAAAGAGTTGAAAACTGCTAGAAAAAAATTCAGATAAGAGAAAGAGTATCTTGGTCTACGCCCTGTGAGCCGGCTGCGGCTCGAAAGGTCAATAGATAGATAGATATCAGTAAGATTGCAGGTTTAGTGCCCAATGGTGCAAGGGTTTTCTCATTTGGAAGTGAAATACTCTAACCTGTACACTGTGCCGTGACAGCACAGGGCATGCCAGCCTTTAGTCTCAACCAATCAGAAGGAAAATAAATGTTGGCTAACTTACACATATAGTCCATGTCAGTAATAAACAATAGGGGAGATAGTGCACACTCCTCCCTTACTCCAGATCAAATTTCAAAGTGATCTATGTCGCCTGCTGCTGTTCTGACTATGCAGCTGGTGTTGTTGTAGATACTTTTAATTAGGTTGGTTAGATGTTAGCTTACTCCATGTATTAGCTTACTCCATGTATTGTTAGTATCCCCCATAGTTTTTCTCTGTTTACTCGGTTGATTGCTTTTTCCTGGTCAGTGAAAGCTGTGTACAGATTTTGGTTGTGTTCTGTCGTCTTTTCTGCTAGCTGTTTTAGGATGAATAGTCTACACTAAGTGCAGGAAGTCATGGAGGTGTTGGGGGTTTGTTTCTGGGGTGATATTTACCAAAAAATCTTACTTAAAATGGATGTAAGCAGTGTCAGAGTTAGACTTGGTGATGCTCTAACCTAAATGGAATTTTGAGGCCTCCTACCTTCCCTTTCCCATTCTAAAAATTAACACCAGAAGGTCTCATAGTACTTGAAATAATATCATTATCAAGTAACATGCCTGCTGGCATAGGTGATCATGTCTCTCCACAACTTTCGATCTCAACAGTTATCATTTCTGTTGTTGACCTTCTGCCAAGCCATTCTTTTAAGCTGTCTGGTATCTTTTCTCTTTGCTTCCCTCAATCTCTTCGTCCCTCAATTTTTCCAGTTGTTACAATATATTCCAGCTGTTCCCTTTCTCATTACATGGCCAAAAAATGATGATTGTTTCTTCCTAATTTTGGAAATTAGCTCTTATTTTGCTTTGACCTCTTTCAGAACGTTTTCATTACTCTTCTTAGCTGTCCATGGTATTCTCACCATTCTTTTGTAAAAACACATTACTACAGCCTCCAGTGAGATAATATCTTCTTCTACCTTTTTAGCTCCCAGTGGAGCATAGGTCTTCAACAAACACTTTCCAAGTTGTTCTGTTTTTTTGCCATTCTTTTAAGATCATTCCATGTCTTCCCCATCATCTTCATCTCTACTTCTATCTGTCTTCTCCAAGAATTCCTTGGTCTTCCTCTTTGTCTTTTCCCCTAGGGATTTAAAAAAAGGGCCTGTTGTGTAATACTCTCAGTTGGCTTCCGCAGTCTGTGTCCTATCCAGTGCCATCGTCTTCGCTGTATCTCTTTATCCACTGGTATTTGACTGGTACATTTCCATAATTCTATGTTCGTGATTTTTTAACTGCCATTTCCATCCTTTTATTCTGCGTAAGCATCCATTAATGAAAGTCTGTATCTTCATGATTGTCAATTTTGTTGTTCTCCATGTTTCACAGCCATATAATAGGACTGACTTAACATTGGAGTTGAAAATTTTTCCTGCCGGGGCTCAAAGGGGAAGTAAAGAATAGCGGCGCTGTACCCTACCAGGCATGTTCGTAAAAGGCGAGAAAGGAGGGTTGGGCATGGGACTGGCTATCCCATGCTGTAAAAAAATAAGCCAAAAAAACTTCACAAACATGGACAAGTTAAAGAAATAATATACTGATATAAAAAAAGTGTATTCCCAAAACAAATTCTGCCATTTTTTATTTAAGAACCCTCGGATTGTGTGGCTCTAAGCTCAATAGGTAAATCTGGCCCTGGATGCAATGCTCTTAGAGTTAGAGAAGGTAATAACACTGGTGCCTCATCTCTGTATACAGCTGTTCAGTACTGTGCAGTTACTAACAACATCACACCCTTATAGTATTGTACATTTGTGGATAACATCTTATTTCCACTATTAAATCTTTAATTTTTTATTTCAAAGTTTGCACATTGTTGACAATTGTTGGGAATCAAGTAAAATGTTTATCATACCAGAGACTTGTTGAGTGGCAGCATAAAGCTCTTAGTAGTTACTTCTATAGTGTCATCAATGTTCAATTAATATATTAAATTTTTTTTACATATTTGGTGCACTCTTTTATTAATATATTTCATTTTGTTTGTTCTCTCTCTCTCTCTCTGTATACCATAAAGCTTTTATTGAAGCTAGATACTGATTTTCATAAATGGATGCTTGCGCAGAATGAAAGGAGGGAAATGATAGGATAAAATCACTAACATAGAACTATGGGAAAATACCATTGGACAAAGAGATTAGACAACGACAGTGGCGCTGGATAGGACACACACTACAGAAGCCAATTGAGTGTTACACGCATGCAGCTTTTTTGGGATCCCCAGTGAGGGAGAAGACAAAGAGGACGGCCAAATTATACTTGGAGAAGACAGGTGGAAGCAGAGATGAAGAGGATGGAGAAGGCATGGAATGATATTAAAAGAATGGCAAGAAACCGAATGTCTTGAAAAGTGTTTTTTGAAGATCTAAGGGAAGCTACAGTTTACTCATTTGCACAATGTTAATTACACTGGCTTTTGTTAGCCCATGCTCTATGATATTGTTTATCTTACAATTACTGTTGATCTTCCTTGTGTTCTGAAACCAAATTATCGGCTGTTGTGGGCCCTTAGTTTTAGCTGGTTAACATTCATCTCATTCTTATTGATTATCTTGATAGTGTAGATAGGGGAAGCCAAGATACATGACATCACCAGAGCTGAAATTACCATTAATGGTGTCTTGCGTCAGGATCGGTGAACCAGAACCATCGATACTCTGCTCTACCTCATTGCTGTACCTATAGTAATAGACTAACCAGCCTAGTCTGGCAAAATGAGTAGGGATCGAGATGGGAGGGCAACCTGGTACTCAAAAATACCATGCTGATGTGTTGGGTCGAAAAGCGTAAATATCACAGTCCTACAAACCACAAAACAATTCATACACTTCTACTTAATGTCCTTTTAAGAGTGGATGACAAAGAGAGGTCTTCCTATAGTCATTGGATGAATGCAGTAACGTGTAAATAAGAAAATGATGTGAAAGCTACTAGAGCTTTGTGGAATTTTATCCAAAATCCTTAGCCTCATAACAGACATGTACAAAGAAACATCTATGATTGTGTGTGATGAGACACTGACAGAATGTTTATATGATGGGACACTGACAGAATGTTTATAAAGTAGAAACTGGAGTGCATCAGGGATGTTTGTTGCCACCATTATTTTTTTCTTTTGGCAGTTGAAGTATAAAAACCACCACATAGGGCATTAGAAACAATTCAGTAGACAAAACCAAAACGAGGACCTGGATTTTGCAAATGATGTTACATTCCTTGCACATTGCTACAGTCAAGTGAATTTTATGCTACAGGCACTTAAATAGATTCTGCCATAATGAGATTACAGAATAATATAGGTAATTTAACGATAATGATATGCAATTTCACATTCCGTAACTCAGTGGAAACTGGAGAAAGATATGTTAAGCTGAAAATATATAAGACAAGAACTGGTTTCATTCAGCTAAATATATTATGGGCTGCAAAAAAAGAACATTTAAAAAAACAGACAGACAAAAGCTATTTAATATAGATGTAAAATCATTCCTGTTATGTGGCTCAGAAACATGTATATTGAATAATACAATCAAAGAAACGTTTTAAGTTTCTTTAGGCGTTGTCTCTATCCTGACTCGGTTCTTCAATCTGCCTTCCAACGAGCTCTCGATATTTCCCGTCCTGTGGCACTCACCCTATCCACCCACTGTTTCTCTGATAGGACCATATTTACCCTCACCTACCACCCTCGCAACTTGACTGCGGTGAGGATCCTTAACTGGTGCCGCTCCATTCTCCACTCTGATCCCACTACCCACCTACTTTTCAGTGATCCTCCTTTGGTAACCTTCAAACGCGACAGGAGTCTGAGAGACATTCTTGTCACGAGCCACCTCCCCTGCTCAAACCACATACACCTTGGTACTGTTCATTGTGGACGTCGAGTTTACAGAGCTTGTGATTACATGCTCTGCACCAATTCGGTCTATTTCCCTCATAGGTGATTCAACATCAAGGAGGGGTTTACTTGTGTGTCACGGAATATCATCTACACCATAATATGTAAGCATTGCCGGATGACTATGTGGGTGAGTGTGGACGATGCTTGAGTGACAGATTTTGTGAGCATCTTCGCGATGTTGAGCAAAAAACGCAGCCCGGTGTCTGCCCATTTCAACTCCCCCAGCCATAGTGGTAAACCTGACATGCAAGTCACTGGCATTGTCTCGTGTCACTCCAGCGATCGCAGCCGGTTCGCCCTTTAGAATTGCCTCATTGCCCAGTTGTGTTCGCTGTCCCCCATGGCATGAACATATCACTTTCATACACATAGGACACCTACCACACATTTTTTACCCCCATGCGCTACCAAACCTATTCATGTATGTATATTTATCTGCATGTGTATTGGCACATTTAGACACCTTCGAGTTTTCTTTTGTGTGCTTTGTGGTAATATAATCAGATTTATGCCTCTACGCATGTATGGTTAGGTACACATGCTTTTTTTACACATCTGTTCAATGTACACACACACAGTTAGATACACTCAGTTTATACGTATCTTGTACCCACCTCCTCATATTTTTAGAACCTTTCCGTCTTCCCACCTGACTGCCTGGTCAGTGAGATATATAACTGGTCATCCCGCCTAATTTTAGTTGATTCAGAAGCTGACCACAATCTGGAAAACAGGGAAGTGACCTTTTTTTATTTCCTTTCTCGAGTATCTAGCATATTATCGCCATGTAGTTAGATTTGCGTACATATCCTTATATATATTTTTGTGTTGTTGTTCCAGCTGAAGGCCTACTTGGCAGAAATGTTGATTTTTGTTTTGTTAATTACCATGTAAAGCTGTTACCATACCTCTTTTATCTTCCTTTTTAAAAAAAAATCATCATTACCATCAGCTTTACAAAAGCTTCGCCTCTCTATGCATCTTGGTGCATCTTGATACCTTTACTCCAATAAAAGATACAGATATTTATAACCAACTGTCAGAGGAAGATTTTTAGCATCAGATGGTATTACAAAATCAGAAATGAAGCTATTTGGGAAAGAAATGAATGAGGGTCAATCAAGCGGCAGGTTATGAATAGAAAATCTTGAACACACACTAGGAAAACACCAGCTCATCGTGTATTATGATGTTCTTACTCTTTTATCATGAAACAGGACAAATAGTTTTACATAATCACAAAATTTGAGTGCTGAAGAAGAACCAGGATAACTTGATGCCATCATAGCAAGACAGGCACTGCCATGGTATCTACAGTGAAAAAGAAAAGCCCAGAAGAGAAATCATGGAAATCCTCAAGAACATTTAGCTTAGACTGAAAGGTAATAGAGAAAATGTCCAGGATTAGGAAATGGCAGGAATATAGTTGGAGCCGCGATAGCTCAGTGGTTAGTGAACTGGACTACAAGGGGCAGGGTTCGATCCCAACCGACGGCTTCCGGGTTCACCCAGCCTTAAATGGGTACCGGATTTTTCTGGGAAAGTAAAGCGGCGCGGGTGTAATACCGACCACATTACCCCGAAAATCATGTGCCGAAGGTCTGTAAAATGTATGGTCACTAACACCATATTCCCTATACGCCACTTGGCGTGACAGGGGCACTTTACTTTTTTTTTTTTTTTTTTTAAGTTTTTAGGAATATAGTTTGTCGTCTTCTGTTTTGTTGTCAATCTTTGTTTTTGACTTATGTCAGAAATTGGTTTACTTCTGTATTTTTTTCTAACTTCACTTCAAGTCTTCCATCCACTTTGAAAATGTTTCCTGGATAATTGATTGCCAGGCCTACTTTAGCTTCATAAGATTTGCATGTATATGGTGTATCTACTTATCGTGATAGTTTATATCTTTGGGTGTGTTGTATCTTTCACATGTGGAATGCAGTGAAATTAATTGTATGGTGCTGTACTATTTATAACAAATGTTTTAATTGTTTATCAGATTGTCAATATTTGACTTTCACTTTTTGATGTTGGTTATTTTTTGTTTTGATTAAATATTCTATTATTTTTATAACACCAAAAATATACTTCAGAAGAAATCAACAGTGACACTTTAATCAAAACTATTTATGTTTCTTTATCTGGGGACTGGTTGGTCTTGAGGCAAAACGTCAGTGTCGGGACAGAGTGGTTGTGAGTTCAAATCCTGTCTGCACCAGTTGGGATTTTTATTTGTGATTTCTCTCTGTGGCAACTACACCTGGTCTCAATCATCGAGGCCCGGCTTGAAACGTCAATTACTCATCGACGGAAAAAACATGAGTACCTCTGAAGACGGAGTTATCTGCCTGCGCAGCAAGAGACTCCTCACTGTCTGCCAGGGAAAAACAGATTATTGTGCAAAATTCAGTTGCTAGTCCCTAGGGACCTCTCATCAGAGGTGAAAGCTAGTGGACGCCAAAACAAAAAAAAACAAACAGTTTTTTTTGGACATGTTTATTCCTGTTGCTTTTTTTGCTGAACCATCTCTAAAATTCAAGAGTTGACATACATTTGTGTTATTATTCACATAAAAAAGAGGGAGAGATAGTGTAACTGGAGAAATTAAAACCTAATGAGTTTAACATTTTACCATCAGTCTTTGAGTTGCTAGTGAAGCATGTTTAAACATATTTCATATGTGGTTTGTTCAAGTGTTTTTTTCACTTTTGTTTATGCAGCCACTGTTGCTTCCTATAGCATTCGTGGTAGGTTTAGTGTACTTCTTCACTTACCGGTTGAGCCCCTTTTCTCTTGTTCAGATTTGTTCTCATTGTCACTGGGCTATTTGTGATGGCTTCTTCTCAAAGTTTAGGCACAGGAATGGTTGATATTTTAGTGACATTCTCAGTGTCTGAGCCACTTGCTTGCTTGTGATTTTAGTGACATTCTCAGTGTCTGAGCCACTTGCTTGCTTGAGATTTTAGTGACATTCTCAGATTGTCTGAGCCACTTGCTTGCTCAATATTTTAGTGACATTCTCAGTGTCTGAGCCACTTGCTTGCTTGAGATTTTAGTGATATTCTCAGATAGTTGAATCGCTTGCTTCTTCTTCTTCTTCTGCCTTTTTTAGCTCCCTGTGAAGCATAGGTCTTCAACAAACACTTTCCAAGTCGTTCTGTTTTTTGACATTATTTTAAGATCATTCCATGTCTTCCCCATTATCTTCATCGCTGCTTCTATCTGTCTTCTCCAAGAATTCATTGGTCTTCCTCTTTGTCTTTTCCCTGGGGATTCCAAAAAAGGGCCTGCTGTGTAATACTCTCAGTTGGCTTCCGTAGTGTGTGTCCTATACAGTGCCATCGTCTTCGCTGTATCTCTTTATCCACTGGTATTTGACTGGTGTCAATTTGGTGACTTTGTGGAAAATTCTGAAGCAATATGGTTTACCATCAAAAATCATAAATATTATCAAAGACATGTATGATGGTTACACATGTGCATTCGAACAGAGGAAGGACTGAGCGAGTGTTTCCCAATAGAAACTGGGGTTAAACAAGGATGTATTTTATCGCCCTTGTTATTTGGAATTGTTATGGACTTCATAATGAAGAAATGCTGCACTGGTAATAAAGGCATCGAATGGATACAAGGAGACCATTTGGAGGACCTCGACTTTGCTGATGACATAGTTCTCATCAGCAGTCAGATAAAAACGATGCAGGAAAACACAAATGAACTATCATCATAGCCAGCAAAATTGGGCTTGAGATCAACCATGAAAAGACTAAAGTCATGACTAGTTTAATTCCAACAGGTGACAAAATATACATGGAAAACAAACCAGTAGAAGAGATCGATCACTTTATCTATCTTGGAAGTCACATTGATCGAGAAGGGGATACGAGCAAAGAAATTAAAATCAGAATAGCTAAAGCAGCAATGTCTTTCAGAAGCCTTGAAAAGTTGTGGAAATCAAAACTTATCAGCACAAACACAAAACTTAGGCTATTCAAATCAAATGTACTATCAACCCTTACGTATGCGTGTGAAAGCTGGAAAACAACAAGAGATATAGAAACAAAGTTGAACGCATTCGAAAATAAATGTCTAAGGAAAATACTTGGTATAGCATGGAATGAATTCAAAACAAATGAGGAAATTAGAGAAATCGCCAATCAACCACTAATATCTTCAGTAATAAAGAAAAGACGATGGTCATACGTTGGACATGTGATGAGAAGAGATAATAACCGAATAGCAAAGCAAGCCCTCATATGGGAAACAACAGGTAAAAGAAAAAGAGGAAGACCCAGGGAGACACTGAGAAGAACATTGATGAGAGAGGCAAGAGCAGCAGGAGTCGGCTCCCTCAATGAGATAGAACTGCTTGCACAGAACAGAGACAGATGGCGAGATTTGATAAAATATCTTTAAAAGAAAACTGATAGAACAAAAAATCCATATAGGAGAAGGTGTATCTTGGTCTACGCCCTATGGGCCGGTTACGGCTCGAAAGGTCAATAGATAGATAGATTTGACTGGTACATTTCCATAATTCTATGTTAGTGATTTTGTCCTGCCATTTCCATCCTTTTATTCTGTGTAAGCATCCATTAATGAAAGTCTGTATCTTCATGATGGTCAATCTTGTTGTTCTCCATGTTTCACAGCCATATAATAGGACTGACTTAACATTGGAGTTGAACATTTTTATTTTTGTATTTAGCCTCATTTTTGTGGACTTCCATTATGTTTCCCAGTGCAACAAAAGCTCCTCTTGCTTTTGATATCCTTATTTTGGTATCATTTTCAGTTAAATTTTCTTAATCACTCATTCTCTTTATCTATATTACTGCCCAGATATATGTAAGATTGTACGTCCAGTAGAGGTATTTCTCCTAATTTTATTTGGTTATTGCCAGCTGCATTAATTCTCATAATGTTGGTCTTATCTCTATTTATTTTCAGTCCTAGCTGTTGTGATCTCTCATCAAGTATGCTCATTTTACCCTGATTCTGTTGATGGCTGTTTGATAGGAGAGCTATGTCATCAGCAAGGTCTAAATCATCAAGTTGTTTGGTCAATGACCACTGGATTCCATTTCTGTTGTTTTGAGTTATTTTCATAATCCAATCTATGGCCAGTAGAAAGAGAAATGGAGACAGAAGGCATCCCTACCTTACTCCTGTTCTTATTTCAAATGCTTATGTAAGCTGCCCTTCATGCAACACACATTTTATTCCTTAATACATTGTTTTTATCAGATTAATAAACTTTATGGGGATTCCGTAATGACTCAGCAACTTCCAAAGCATCCCTGTCTAAACTATCAAATGCCTTTTCGTAATCTATGAATCCAATATAACGTGGGGATTTTAGTTCTAAACTTTGTTCAACTATTATACGTAGAGCAGTTAATTGGTCAGCGCATGATCTGTTCTTCCTTAAACCTGCTTGTTCATCTCTCAAATGTTTCTCTATGGCCTCTTTTAGTCTCTCCAGAATGATTCTGCTTAATATTTTTCCTGGCACTGATAGTAGCATAATTCCCCTATAATTTGTGCACTCCTGTAAACTTCCTTTCTTTGGCAGTTTGATCATATAACCTTCTTTCCAGTCTTTAGGTATTTCTTCCCTCTTTAAAATTTATCTAATAAATTATGTAAAATCTTGGTAGAGGTGTTAATATCTGCTTTGATGGCTTCCAAAGGAATTTTATCGGTTCCTGTGGCTTTACCAATTTTTAATAGCTTGATGGCTTTCATTATTTCTTCTTTGCTTGGTTTTCCACAGTTAACGTGTAACTCTTCTTCTTCTGGTAGTATATCTGGAGGATTATTTGAGCCGGTCTGTTCAAAAGTTCTTCAAAGTGCTCTTTCCATCTCACCATTTGTTCCCTTATATTACTAAGCAGATTTCCTTTCATATCTTTAATAAAGGCATTGATCTGTCTGTATTTTCCACTTAATTTCTTTGTGCTGTTGTAGAAAGAATGTTGAAAGTTCCTTGGACAGCTAAAAAGACCAATGAGGAAGTTCTCAGAGAGGCCAACACAAAATGGCAGCTCCTAAAAAACATCAGAAAGAACAATCAACATTTTTCGGGCATATCATGAGAAGAGGAAAGTTGGAATAAATGGTTATAACTGGCAAAATAAAAGGAAAGAGATATCGCGGATGACAAAGAGAAAAAATACTGGATAGCTTGGTGTCATGGCATGAAAAACAGTCAACAACAGAACTGATACGATGCAATGTAGATAGAAGATTTTGGAAGGACATGATAGCCTACGCCAACCGGTATGGCAGTGGATGATGATGACTGTTGTACAGTTCTTTCATATCCCCTTTATTTGCTGCTTCCTCTGCCTCTTTAGCTAGTTCATCTATATATTTACTCTTATCCCTTTTAATGCATCTTCTCACTTCTTTGTTCACCTCTGTGTAAGCTTCCTGTGTCTTGGCTTTATTACTTCTCGTTTTGCTTTTATTATGACTGCTTTCTTGTTGGTCTCTGCTGTCATCCATGCCTTATTCTGGTGTTCTCTTTTCCCTAGTGTTTCTTCGTATGTCTCTTTCCATATATCCTTTACCTTTTTCCAATGATCTTCTATATTTATTGTATTTTCTAGTTGTTTGAGGACTTTGTATTTGTTTGATATTGTGACTGCGAATTTATCTTCAATTCCTTGTTCTTTAAGAAACCCTACATTGAAATACTTTCTACCCTTATTTGTTGTAAGTTTTAGTTTGGCTATCAGAAGATGATGATCTGAAGTTACATCTGCCCCTCTATATACTTTTACATCCTGTAAGAATGACTTAAACTTATTATTAATACATATGTGGTCAATTTGATTTTCCTTTCTATGATCTGGTGGCACTATGATCAGATCATACATCTCTTAGACAGAGAGCCCTTATCTTTCCTGGATGGCAGATTTACTTTTATTCTTTTCTTTAACTTGTCCATGTTTGTGAAATTTTGTCGGCTTATTTTTTTATTTTACAGTATGGGATAGCCAGTCCCATGCCCAACCTTCCTTTCTCGCCTCTTACGAACATGCCTGGTAGGGTATAGCGCCACTATTCTTTTCTCCCCTTTCGGGCCCCGGCAGGGCACACGCGGAGCCACTTGCTTGCTTGAGGCTTTTGCCTTTTTCATGGTGCGGCATGATCCTTTCAACCTCACACTAAGTCTTCTGGGTTACGTTAGACAACAGTTTCTGTCAGAAATGATAGTGGGAGCACATTTTTGTGTTATTGTACACATCATTGTTTCTCTGGAGTTTTTACATGAATGCCTGTTTTGTGAAACTCTGGTAGCCTGTTATTATTTGTGGAAATTATCTTGGTTTATATTGACATGATAGACAAGGTAGACCAACAAGAAGATGGGTGCGGAATTTCACAAACAAGCTGGGACTGACTGCTGCAAACAATAGACATATCACACAGGATAAAGCAAAGTTTCAAAAGGAATAGGCTTTGTGATCTCAGTATATCGGTCTTTCTGTCATCTTCTCTTTGTAATCCCCTAAATGACAGTTTTTAGGATTTATTCCCTTCTAAGAACATGGCTAATCCAACACTAATTTTAATTTTAAAAAGTGAGAATTTTCTCATCATGGCCATCAACATTTGTATTTTATATTTAATGTCCTGAAGCTCGTATGCCCTACTTTCACTAAAAATATCCAGTGCCTATTTTTAGAGTTTGGGCAAATCCCAAAGCTATGTCAGTCAGAAAGAAAATTAACAATTCGGGAACTGAACTCGAGATTGTCTGACCACCAGAAATGTGCACTGAGCACAGGGAAATTAAAAATTCATAGCATCAATGAATGGGTCTTATAACTATCTGTTGAGCAGTTCTCTTTTTATATTGCGAGGCGTGTTCAAATGAAACCTACCCGAGCTGTGCCAAGTGGACATTCGCAAAAGGAATGAGCATGCCCCATCTGATGTAATAAGCACACGCCAATGTGTCGTTGTGCAAATGTTCATTCTCGTATTATTCATTGGTTTTGCCAATTTGATTTGAATTTTGGAAAAATGGCCTGTGTGATACGAAATCCATCCGCACTTTTTTTTTATAATGAAGGGCTTATATAGGTAGACCATCAAGGTCATCTGCTACGAAGAAAGACTAACAACATACATATACATGCATACAGCCATCAAGAGTAAGAGATCCGGCATGCTTTCGTGTGATGTGATTCTGTTGCATGACAATTCTCATCCGTCCACACGTAGCGAACATTTTGCAAGAAGCGGTAGCACGGCAACGGTGGGAAGTTCTGCAACACCCAGCCTACAGCTCCTATCTGTTATCACGTGACTTTCATTTGTCCGGACCCTTTACCAAATCTCTAAAGGGTCAACGATTTGACTCCAATGCAAATACCATGCATGGTCTGTGGGACAAAATGGTTCAATCAATGAGCTACCAATGTCATTTTTCTCAGATGGCATCCGCCGTCTATGCAAGCAGTGGGATGCGTGTCTAAATGCTTATGGCGACTTTTTTTTCTAAAGAATCATGGTGAGTACTTGATTCATTAACAATTACTTGATTTAATTCTGCGGCTGTACGTTATTATATAAGTAAAAAGTAAGTAAGGTACCCCAGTCACGCCAAGTGGAGTATAGGAAATATGGTGTTAGTGACCATACATTTTACAGACCTTCAGCATATGATTTTTGGGATAATGTGGTCGGTATTACGCCCGTGCCGCTTTAATTTTCCAGAAAAAAATCCGGTACCTCCCATATATATATAAAATGAAGCCACTGGGGGTAGATTTCATATGAGCACGCCTCATGTTAAATCATCAACTATTCTGATATTATTTGTAGACAGGTTACAAGTTGAATGTGTTGTTGTCTAGCATTTAGATTCACAGAGAAGCAATAAATGCACGTCTCATGTGGCATTCATTTATTGTTGCTTTTCATTTTTAGAGTTCATAAGTGTTATTTTAATTATCTAAACCTTTTATGGCTTTCATTTGCCTAGTTGTCAACAACAGTTCTTTCCATCGCCTTGTATTGCTATATTCTCTATCTAAATGTATTTGCGGATTCAGTTCCTGTTTTTTTTTTTTTTTTTCAGAGGGATGTCATCATTCATCATGTGCCATACCGGTTGGCGTAGGTGATCATGTCCTTCCACAATCTTCTATCTACAGTGCATCGTATCAGTTCTGTTGTTGACTGTTTTCCATGCCATGACACCAAGCTATCCAGTATTTTCTCTCTTTGTCGCCCGCGATCTCTCTTTCCTTCTATTTTTCCAGTTGTAACCAAGTATTCCAACTTTCTTCTTCTCATGATGTGCCCGAAAAATGTTGATTGCTTCTGTCTGATGTTTTTTAAGAGCTGCCTTTTTGTGTTGGCCTTTTTGAGAACTTCCTCATTGGTCTTTTTAGCTGTCCAGGGAACTTTCAACATTCTTCTGAGAAATCCCATCTCTGTGGCCTCTAATCGTCTCCTCATTTGTTTGTCTACTGTCCATGATTCGCTTCCATAGGTCAGAATTGGTTCTATATAGCACCGATGAACTCTCTTTCTCATTTTTATTGACATTGATTTGTTGTATAAGATATTTTTCATTTTCTGAAATGCCATTTTGGCCTGAGCTATTCTGCTTTTTATTTCTGTGGTGCATCTCCCATCTGATGTTATTATTGTGTCCTAGTATTTGAAACGTTGCACTTGTTTCAGATTTGTCTCGTTTATTTTTTTTCTGCATGCTGGTGATGATTGTTTCTTCGATATAACCATTACTTCTGATTTCTTACTATTCGGACTGAGACCTTTCTTGTTGCTTTCTTTTACTATTATGTCTATCATTTCTTGTAGATCATTATCTGTCTCTGCTATTAAGACTATGTCATTTGCATATCGCAAATTATTTATGTTATGATTGTTGACTTCAATTCCTTTTTTGTCTACTATCGATCTAATCATATGTTCGCTTTAAAGTGAAAACGGCTAGAACAAAAATTCAGATAAAAGAAGGAGTATCTTGTTCTACGCCGTATGTGCCGTCTTCGGCTCGAAAAGACAATATATAGATAGATAGATATATATAGTAAGCCATGCTGAAAACCCGCAAATCAGTTTAGCGAATAGAGAGTAAAGACTTCAAAGAAGTTTCGTTTAGTCGACTGATCATCATCGTTGCACATCGGACACGTCCATAAGTTCTCATATCTCCTCTCCAGTATGTTCCTCTGTATGTGGAGACTGACGACTCCAGTTCTGTGCTGATTTGCTTGCTTTTCTGCCGTGCCTCCACACATAGCGATTGTTTCTTGCTTCTCCAGTTTTGAGTGTATGTTTGTGCAATGTGGACATGACTATAGATCCATGATTATTGTTTAATCATTAGCTCACCTTGCCTTCCTGAGGACTATCTTGTATATTCTGAAGAAGGCCACAGGCCGAAACGTCAGTATTGTGTTGTGTTCCTTCCTTGTAAAGCTGTCACCATACTTTGGAGTGTTTAGCACACCCCACCACTGGCTCCTCGCTACCAGCTTTACCGCAGCATTGCAATTATTTGCCTGTTCCCTAATCAGAATAACAGTCTGGTTCATTGCATGTCCGCATTCCACGGTAGCTATTTCAACAAGGTTGTCCGCTCGTTCGTTTCCTTTCAGGCACAGGCACTATAATGAGTAAAGACGACATGTTGCTAAGGTGTTATGACGATGCTTCACTTTATTAGCATTACATCTCAGTTTTACTGTAACAATGGCTGACCTGATCGGCCACAGAATAGCCTTTCAACATCTCTCTTGCCACGGCTTTTTATAAAAGTCGATATCGTATTACCTGTAATTTCAGCATTTATATATAGATGTGCCGCTGCCCTTTATTGATCGTTGGAAACAACGCACAAAGGCGTAGTGTAAGTTTAGAATAGAATAAGAAAACAAGTGGTTGACTAGTTGTTATAAAATGGTACAATAAAGAAATGAAGGAGTGACAGAAATAAAGGAAGGGAGCAGATGTCATGTGGATGTGTTTATGCCCGCCTTGATACAACGCACACAAATTGACTTTTAGTTTCGTTCCTTTCCTCTCCCCACTATCTTTGTGTTTATTTTGCATATGCGATATGCTTTATACATATCTATAAAATAGGAAATCATGCTCCGCTATATCCACGCTGAGTTCCACACTTGCGAATGACATATGTGACGTTTAGTGCTTCATATACTACAAAGTGTTCCACAATCGCATCTATTCCCACCCCCAAATTGTACAAATGAGTGTAAACTATTATTTAAACCGATCAAGTCTGATGGGAAGAAATGATGGCAGATCATTGTCCACCTTCAGGTACGATATGAAAACTATTGGTGGGGGGTGCTGGGGTATTGTTTGTGTATTGATTAAACAACAATAATCATAGCCCACAGCCTGTATTTTATTTTTTTTGACAGATGCAACATCAGTACTCCAGGCATTACAATCCAGAAAATTGTCACAGCTTAAGACCTTATTGACTGAACTCAACAAGCTTACCAATATCAACGTTGCGAAGGAGTGGATACCGGTGCCTACGTCATTCAAGGGGACATTCTCGTATATTGTCACACTCGACAGGAAAAGTAAGGAACATAACTCAGTTGTGGTCAATGCGGAGGTCTACGGTCTCATCTGCTATAACACCGATGAGAAAGATGTAGTCATCTCTATACAGACGGATCTATAATACGATACCAAAGAAGTACATGGGCATTTACAGCACGCTCGGCAGGCAGAATCGTCAAAGAAGATAGTGGTGCATACGTCATGACCACAATTAGCATGACGATGGAGGTGATGGCAATAACCAGGGCATTCAAATGGTTAGAGTCACAAGACTACACCCACGCCTGTATACTGAGTGATTTGATGAGCATGATACAAAAAGTGAAGGCGGACTCTGTACGTATGCAATGGTTAGAATCATTGCAGAAGTCCAAAATACGTAAGGTCACCTTTGTCTATGTCCATGGACATGCGGGAGTACGGGGAAATGAAAGAACGGACAGGCTGGCTAGCTGTGCTGTCGTTGAGGACGGGCAACCAATGGATCGGGCGGACATCATCAATGCCCTCCTAGATGTGGGAAGAGCACAGGACTTCGACAAACACAAATCCGCGTCACTCTTTCGGATGAAAGAGATGGGAGTTAAGATAGGCACAACCAGAAATGAGAAACTTAGTGGGCGTGTAAAAAGACTTATCAACCAACACAGAGCTGGAGTCGTCAGTCGCTGGACACTGCGGGACTTGCTGAGGAGGGGATCTGAGCACCTATGGACATGTTCGGAGTGCAATGATGATGACCCGCAAATAACTCAATAATTCAGCAAGCACCACAGGGATGCCCTGCAGTGGATCCCGTCTGTGGAATACCAGAAAATGAGAGAGCAGATCAGCTGGCAAAAGAAGGTGCAACGGGCACACAACCATATGGTTAAATGCCATCAGAAGAAACAAATAATCAAATCAATCAGAAAACCGCAAGCTGCAAATCATGATGCCTTTCATAATATGAATAGATATGAACAAGTTATCATTCATTATACACCTCCGAACAGGACACAATCAACTCCACAATCACATGTATACAAAATGCAGGATCGGCACCTCAACTACATGTACATGTGGACAGGCTCCCCAGAATGCTGAAAACATATTTCAAGACTGTAGTGAATATAGTAACTTAAGTTAAGTACCCCCCGTCACGCCAAGTGGCGTATAGGGAAATATGGTGTTAGTGACCCTATATTTTACAGACCTTCAGCACATGATTTTTTGGGGTAATGTGGTCGGTATTACGCCCGTGCTTTTACTTTCCCAGAAAAAAAATCCGGTACCCATTTAAGGCTGGGTGAACCCGGAGCCGTCGGTTGGGATCGAACCCTACCCCTTGTCCATAGTAGTCCAGTTCACTAACCACTGAGCTATCGCGGCTCCTACTAATTTTTAGGGAATTAGTAAAACCCAGGTGTCCTCGCCAGGATTACGAACCCCGGCTGTTGCCGTGGTAAGCCAACCGCCTATCGATTGCGCTAACCGGACACCCGTAGTGAATATAGTAGACTGAGGAAAATCCATTGACCCATACATGCAACACTACAGAGAAAACTATATGGGCCACTGCAAGAATTACAAAAGACAGTAAAATGTATACGGGAAACAACAATGCAGAAATAGACACTACTTCAGGCGAACGAAAGATAGATAGACAGATTAAACAATGGTTAAAATAACCTGATGAAACAGAATAATACAAGTATCACTTTTCAGTTGCATGCTAGAAGCAAACAGTCCGGTAGCCCATACCTCGTTAGGGTGTACACTAACGATCTATAAAATATAAAAGGATTTTTGGGAGGAGGCGGTGTGATGGAACTTTTGGAACACTCTATACATGACATCCTTTATACGGTAAAGAGAAGTACACGTCGGGCAAACACAACAGAAAGAACAAAAAGCAGAAGAAATTATAAGAAGCTAAAATATCACTTTTAAAGGTCATGATCGACGCGTAAAAGTAGTTTACTTTCTAGTGTCGGAAGTTGAAGCACCGTCAGTTTTGGCAGCTTGTGGCATTCAATAGAAACTGAAAAATGCTTTACTACGTCTATTGTCCCAGTCGATGGCCAGTTACTGTCGCATTTATAGAAAGAGTATGACAGCATCATCAAGTACTGTGCCTGCTAACGTTGGTGATAACTCTCCTAAACTTTTTGTTTCTACATTTGTTTATAGTTATCATTTCTGCTGTTTACTTATATCCATATATCTCTCGCAAGCAGTCTGGTATCTTTTCACTATTTCCTATCAAATGATTTCCCCTACTTTTTTCACTTGTCTCTGTACGTTTTTCCAGGAAGTCCTTTCTCATTGCATGGTCATAAAATAACAAACGCTTCCACCTGTTGATAATAAACGTCATAGCTTACTTGGTTAAACAACATCAAGTATCACACTGATTGTTATGCCCATAAAGCCATAAGTTATCATATTAAATATATAAACTTTATTTAAATTTCCATGTTTTTATACTTATACATATTTGGCTCAATATGTACGACTTCAACACAATTTTTGTGTGTGATATACCGAGTTGATCTCTCTTCTTCAATCCCTAATCACTTGGTCATCATGTATTCATGACACTATTACATAATAAAATATAGCCTATATATGAATGTGGCCGGCCCGTCGCAATGTTCAGACTTTGTTCCCTGCCTGTGAGCGGATAGAAGTTGCCGATCCTGATTTGAACAATACAAATAATAATGCTTGCAAGAATTATATATAAGCTGGGATAATTAATTCATTGTTGTTTTCAAATCCCTACACAATTTCGTTTAAAATGCGAGCCGAGCAGCAGACATTTAACAAAGACGGATCTATCGATCCACTTACTTGAAGTAGTAAAGTGGCGCGCGTTGAAGAAACCTACATCCAAGCCCGATCGACATTCAAGCGCGCTGCTGTTCACAACATTAACATAAACAATTCTCCACTGGGCGCACATAAGCAAACACCGTGTCTGCGAGTCTGCCCCACCACGTTTGTCATTTACGTCAGAGACCAGCCACTCACGAGGCCCATCATAAGAGACAGCGTTTTGTTCTCATACCTGGTTTTCCATGCGATACGTATTTGTCTCGAATTTGTCAACAATAAATCTATTTTAAGAGTGAGCTCAGTTTAGACATTGTTATATTATGCTGGCTGCATGTTTCAATATATTACGCGAATAAGAGAACATTAGCCGTGATCGTGTTTCGGTGAAGGTAAGAGTTATTACAAGTGAGTACTAGTGCTCACCGAATGAAGGGAAGGTATCACATTCTCCATGTTGTTACGTACACAAATGGCGGGTCTAGAGTTTTACGATGCTGTGCTCAACAATGACTTGCAGCAGCTCAAGCGTCTTGTGGCACAGCACAAGTTTGATTTGAACGGAAAATTTTTAGAGGTACGACGAAAAACTGACGCAGGCTTTTGTCCCATCCACCTTGCCGCATATCGTGGCCATACATACATGCTGCAGTATCTAATTGAAGCAAAATGCGATGTCAACCACGCAACAGGGACACTACGACGAACGGCCTTGCACTTTGCCGTTCAAAGTCACAAAATGGCCTGCGTACTTCTTCTAATAGCAGCAGGAGCCAAACTGGATGCAAAAGATACATTTGGAAACTCGCCTTGCCACTACGCTGCAGACGATGGATATTGCCAGATTCTAGACGTGCTCGTTCGTCGTGGTGTCAATGTCAACAGCCAAGATATCACCTCTAAAACACCCCTCATGAAGGCAGTGCGAAACAATAAAACAGATGCTGTGCTAAGACTGCTCAAGGCAAGTGCAGATTTGAACATCACAGATAGAAATTGTGATATGGCTTTGCATTATGCAGCCAGAAATGGATGTGCTGATATTATTGATATCCTGCTATCTGCTGGCAGTGTGATAAACATCCAGAACTACTGGGGAAGAACTCCATTAATGGAGGCAGTATGCTACAACCACAAGGAGGTTGTCCATCTGCTGTTGAGCGCTAGCTGTGATGTCAACCGCAGGGAGTTTAAAACTGGTGATACAGCTTTGCACATTGCCATCAAGAGAAACTACACGCGGGTTGTAGAACTGCTTCTAGCAGCCGGGAGTCGTCATGATGTGTACAACCATCAGGGGGAGACAGCAATTCATGACGCAATAGCTGGAAACAAGATGGACATTGCGTGGCTTCTTCTGGATTACAACATTGACCTTGATGCACCTGTAAAGTACTCTCCAAACGGAGTCTATAAATCTGTGTTCAAACTAGCTGCAGAGAGAGGCCACTATAAGCTCTGCTTGCTCTTAGCAACTATTGGACACGTGGACTATTCTGCTCAGATGTTTTTCTATGCTGGTTACGTTCAAGCACGCCCTGGAGAACACGATGAAGCCTTGCTGTCGTTAAGAACTGCTCTGAGACGTGTAGTGCCTTTACAGCAGCTGTGTCGCAAAGTGATCCGTCGCCATTCTGGACACAATGTCTGGGAGAAGGTAGAGGAACTTCCTGTACCTAGGGCCCTTAAGGACTACATTTTGATGAAAGACATTTTGGAGCATAAGAATGAAAGTTTGGTATAAAGTCAACTGTTCTCAAAATGTGGTCCGCTGACCTCTCTCAAAACCAGTCTCTGTGAAGACATTGATGTTAAAGTTATGTTTTGAATAATACTAAAATGTTATCTTTCTTCATCATTATTATTTTATAAATTATTAGTGAACTTTCCCCAACTTTTTGGGCCATCAGTAATTTTGAAGAGTGTACATGAGTCTTTAGATAAGTTTTTATATGGAATACGAGTAGTTGGAGTTTTGTTATATGTAAATAGTAAACTTATTTCTGGTTTCCTGTAGTTCGTATTAAAAAAAAAAAAAAACAAATTAAATGGGCTTTAATTTGCTGGTGAGAGAAACCAAATGTTGCCGTGTTGTATGGATATTGAGTTGAAATAAAATACTGTTGTTACTTGTTTCATATAAGTTTACTTTGGTTAACTAAATTTTATTCATTGCTTTCTTGTATGTACACAGATTATTAAATTCCATCAGTTTATTAGATTGAAAGGTTAATTACAAAATATTTCTTTCACGGCAATGTAGCAAATCGTGGACAAAGTTCATAAACTGTAAATAAATGCTTATCAGAGAGTGGAAATGTAAGGTTGATTATCTTGGTCAAACTTTTAGGATCTCAGTCAGTACATGACATCTGGGAGTCATCAAAAGTCTCCAGAAAAACTTAAATTCAGCGAGCATTTGAATTATACTTCGTAAATTTTCCCAGGCAACATAAGATCTGCTCTTTATTAAATTTGCTGACTATTATTTTGTACATGGGACCAACAATTTATCATCCATTTTAACAAGGGTTTGTATGAGACTTCACCCTTTTGTCACTGTATGATCTTAGTAAACAAATTAGGATGGTGAATTTGGAATTAGTTATTATAGTAAAAAATATTTACATTTCTTTTTTAAACACATTGTGAGTCGAATGTTCTGTGTTTTTTACCTTACAGTCCAATGCATTTTTTGGAACTGCTACATAGACTTTGATGGGTTGAAGGGCATCAGCTCACAAGCTGCTGAATCCATAACAACAATAACGTAGCCTTTGATGAAATTATTTTTTGAGTTAAATACACTTCATTTATTAAAATAATGACGAATCATTGAGGTGGTGATTCATTCTGAAGACCCATCAAGTTCATTGTCTTGGCTATGTCCACATGTCACAGAAGATCGCCTTCATAAAGTGAAGACTGAGCACAGTGGAATTGGAGCAACATCTCCACAGAGCAGAATTTGTTGCAAGATCTCAACAATTGAATCTATTCTATAATAATAAAGAAATTTCATATTGCTGCTGTCTATAAAACAAAATGTATGGAGTTTATATATCCGCCCTCATCAATGTAAATGTTTGATAGCAAATGAAGCAGGAGAAATGAATATAATTCTTAAAAATTAAAACATGTTCTGGAATACTCACAGCATGTAAGGTCCTGTGTTTTTAAAGTCTAAAGCTAATAACTAATATCTTCACTGAGTTCAGGCCCTAATATCTGAAATAGTCATACTAGTCTTGTCTGTTCCTCATCTCATGTACACTTTTTAAAACAGATGTACATTCATTATATATCAACATCATAGCTATAGTTATGTTCCCATCAACTTGGTTCACCCCACCTCAGAAAATTGGTATTAGATACACTGTGGTGTGATAATGATCATATCACTCATAAATATGCTGAATGTCTTGGAGGAGATACTGGCACCACATTCCCCGATTTGCCATGAGGCAATAATATTATCTTGTTGAAAAGATGGTATCTCAGGTTCTTGTGGTGATTCTCCTCTCTTCTGTCATTCTCAAAGTAACAATTTTTCTAATAACGCAAATAATTTCACTAAAGTATACTCAGAGAGATATTCATTTGGAAATAGTAGAAATTTTGTGTTCAAGATTTGCCCAGTTTCTGGAAATGTGAACCAGAAATGTTTTCTGGGAAAGCAGTGTTTCTTAACATAACGTGGATCACATCCACCAATTGAATGTGGTGTTTGGTCAGTGACAAACCTCGACACTAACACCATTTCCAATAACCACTTCAGGTGTGAAAGGAACCATTTACTTTTTTTTTTACTACCTTTTTTGCTTATTTTATGTTTATTTTAGGACTCTTTTTTTGCTTTCACAATTTTGGTAGTTTTTAATCAAAAAAACTTTTATTTATTGTGCAAGATACACATTTTACTTAGAAAATCAGTTATGTTTAATTATCCTTGTGTCTATCAAATGAGTAACCCGGGTCATCTTAGTTTACTTGAAGATTCTCCTCTTTGTCATCTGCCCATTTAGGGACATAAATAGGCATATTTATATTGTGCCATGGTTTACAGTAAGCCATTATATCTGCATATTTTGGCTCAATATGTACGACTTTAGCACAATTTTTTGGGGGGGGTTTACCGAGTTCATCTCCCTTCTTCAATCCCTACTCACTTGGTCATACTGAGTAGTCTTTTTTCTAAAGCTACAATGGAGAGGAGAAGTTTTGATTAATTTTTGGATCACTAATCCTGTAATCCTGATGTGGCTATCGGCTAAGGGTGGTTGACCATGTTCATCTCATGTGTACAATCTTGAGCCTTCTTTTCAATATTAAAAATCTTGATCATAGACAGAAATTGATAACACAGATTAATTACCTTTACCAATGTTGCATTGTTTTTTTTTACATGCATTTAGGGCATCAGAGTATTTTATTTGATAATATAGTGATTGCCACAGATGATAGGGGTAATCGTATAATTTTGTTTTAAATATACCAAAGTTATTACTATTAATTATGCCCCAAAAAGAAATTCATTTTCTGATTTGTGCTGTTGAATTTAATTCTTGTCATGCTTTGTAAAGTGATAATTTTGGCCATGTAATGAGAAGAGAACAACTGGAAAATTCTGAGACAACCGGAGCAACTCAGTAAGAAGAGATAGAAGGAAAGAGATAGAAAAGATACAAGTTTAAGAGAATGGTTTAGTAGGAAGTCAACAAAGAATGATATATAAACAACCCCAAAGATATGAAGTAGTGCGAACCTACACCAGAAGGCAAGTTGATAAAATGATGATGATATAAATTGAACTATAGCTAGACATTGTCAGTTGCAAAGATACATATTTTGATGAAATGATGTTCATTAAAATTTAACACATAAATATCTGAGATAATTAACAATTCTTAGAGTTGATGGTTAATTTTGGACTGATATATGTAAACTCTTTAATATAATAATAATAATAATAATAAAGGGCTAGAGATGGGTAGTGGAAAAACACTACAAGCCCTATGTGCCTTCTAGCAGATTGGGAAGGGCCAAGAATCTGTAAACTATGTGTCCCATGCTTACACATTCACTGTGAAAAAGTCATTTTGAAAGTATATTATTTTCTTTGTCAAAATAAATGTATGTATACATACAAAATTTTCCTTCACTTAGAGTGTCCATCAGGACAAAATATATCTTTCTATGCTCCTCATGCATTAGGTTACTAGATCGAAAAAAGGAAGAGCAGGACATTTGATATTAGAAAGCAGGACATGATAATGTGACACTAATTTTCAAGACTTTATATACAAAACTGTTAATAATCATTAATTAAATGAACTTTTTTAAATTATTAAAAAATACCTTGATACATAAAAATACCTTGTTTCATTTTCTGATTGTTGATACATCTTATATAATCCAATTTGTTTGAGAAGAAATATTGTTTGTCATCTGGTATCTTGACATATTCACATTAGAATGAAGAACAACAGGTACAACTTTACCAGTTTATCTTCAAAGAAGGTTCTTATGATTGTGGAAACACTATTTTTGGTTTGTGAAGGAATGTTTACTTGTAATGCTGGATACACTTTTTTTTTGAGTTTTTCAGGGAAGAGAGCCAATTATCTTGCTTTGGTGGAGAGATACCACAACATTCTTTCAACCCTTCTTTTCTCAATTCATAATAGGTATCAATACATCATTTAAAATCTTCTGCACCCCTATGTCCTAAGCCTACAAAACAATCACAGATAGTGCACATAGCAGTTACCTTCACTAACACACAGAACTGGAAAGAGATTGATAGATATTCTAAAGAAGTTTCAGGATTAAATTCATATGTTTGTTTGATCTTGTACAATAGTGAACCACTGTGACCATATTCACTCTTTTATCTTACGGTGGATTCGACTGCTTTAAATTACAATGGTGTAAGCAAATTGAAATATCAAAGAGCAATGCATTATGAATGCAAATACATGTATAATATATTTATTCCCGACAGCATTACAGAAACAGGACAATTTCTATCATACCTGGCCAGACCAAACCTAAAAAAGTAAGACATATCCTGCAAAAAAGTAAGACATATCCTGCAAAATCTGGATGTCTTGTAACTACCCAGACATGGATTTTTTTGTTGGATTTCTGCCCAAACTTTTGCTTGACCAGGGTCAGGTTTATAGATTCAAATTAAAAAATACATGTTTGCTATTGAAAAAAAAAAAATTAATTAAAAGATTGAATTGTTGGAGGAAAAGGCAGTCCATTGTTTAACTCTTTCCATACAGAAGCTTTTTATTGATGCAACAGAAGAGATTTCATAAGACAAAATTTACCATGATTTTAAGTATCAATCTACATATTTATGTAACATATTATATATGAATTTTTAGATAATTGAACAAGGAATTATATTTCATCAATACCAAAATGATACAAGAAATATAAAAATAATATGATTTGATGACAGTTCACACTAATCAAATTGAGAGTGGTGAACTATGTGTGAAATGTACGCAGCCTAAATCGGCATGGCCTACAGTGCAGTAAAACATGTGGAAAGAATTAATGCAATGGCTATGGTTATTTGAAGGCCCCAGTATCACTGCAAACGAATGGAAATCCATAATTGCTCAACCGCCCGTGCCAGTGGAATCATCCGAATTAACATCTCATTGAATATCCAAACAAAGAAAGGCAGCTGCAGTCCACATCATAGCAAACACAGTACACGTTAAAAGACATAAGGCATATTATAGCACAGACAGTGAACGCATCTGAATTGTCTTTCGTCATATGATATCATCATTCATCGTAAGCAATCTGAATATAGAAACACCGTCCGGATGAAGCACACAGCTCACAGAGCACTACTCAGTAGTTCCGGCAGCAAGCCAGACTTTGAATATGAGGAAAGTGCAAGAAGGAACACTTTTCAGTCAGTGCCTCAACTGCTCCCTGTCGCCTGTCCACCACATTGACCAGAAGCCGAGTTAATGCAAATGAGGTGTGAAGTGTTTACAATAGCACATACTGAACCTCAACATTTGGAGTTGTGGTCAGTGCTTTTCTTAGCTGTTTTACGTTTCATCCCTACATCATTACTACACGAGTCGTACATCATTAAGGTCTTGTTTTGTAGGACTGGTATCTTTGCAATGAGTTGGCACTAACAACATACTTGTCTTATAATGCAATACTGTATGAGATGTAGTTAAATTTCTTTGTGAAAGCACTCATCATTACATATCATGATTATTTGTTAACATAGACAATGTACTAGTCAGTGCCTTCGTATAAGTTGAGAAATATTTTATGTAGCTTTATAGTCCCGACATTTTTGTAAGCTTTAATGCAATGTATGTGAAAAGCTTTGCTGTATTATTTGTTTGAAGAGTTCTTTTCTACGCTTTATTGGGAGAATGAGTGAGTGATCAAAGTGAATTTGTCTATGTATTACATTATCTGTATTGATGAGTTTTCTTCAATGTTTTGAGAGCATATGTGAGGTTATTAAAGTAATTGCTTTACAGGAAAACAAATGAGCAGTCAAGCATGATCCCTTTTAGCTGTGAGATGACAGTCTATAGCCACTCATGCAAGGTTGCTGGATTGAATTAGACTTAGTTTAGTATTACTTTAGTTTCCTGTTGTCAACAACTTTATTGCCTCTTCGAATAATTTGATCAGATAACTTCATTAGCTTTGCAACAGACTGGTGTCTTGTACCTACCGGTCTAGTGTATCCGTCTTGCTACAAATTTGTTCAGGATTGCAGCCGCTCTAACCTTTGTTTCTCATTAAACTTTCTTCAAGGCAGTGGATGTTTGTAATCCAAGTTGATTCACCTAGACAAGCAGACTTACCAGACTAACAAGTCTTTCCTACCCAGGTTTATTTCAAATTTTCCTTTACTTCAATGGATTATCTATCATGGACACCTTTCTCCATTCCCAGTTTGGATGGGTTTTCTACTAAACTTTTGCTTGACCATGGTCAGGGATATAACTCAAATGAACAAAAATTAATAAATGTTTTTCTTTTATATATAATTTTATTTAGTAGTATCTCAAGTAGATACTGAAACATCGTTCTACTTTTGTTTTGTTTCTCACCTACTTAAAACTGTTACCATACCACTTTTCATTTAAAAAAAAAACTTTCATTATTACCATCAGTTGATCTTTCATAACACACATAGGAAAAGCTATAGCGATGTGCTGTTTTTCTCTAGTTTTTATACTCTTGGAGGCAACCGATCTCTTTGTGCAACTTCTTAGCAATAAAAAACTAAATAAAGGGGTATAGCCTAGTAGTTTAATTAGGTGTGGTTAGCAAGTAGGTGGTTGGCTTCTGCCTATAAATTCAAAGCCAAACAGTGGTATTTGTTTCATTTGTCAGGACTTGAAAGAAGGAACACTTTACTAATATCATCAGGTTGCAGACACTACAGAAGATGTTGGCCAGTTTCATACTAAAGAAATTAAACCGATATTTATAAGTTTTAAACTAAGGTTTTACTTCATTGTTCAAAAGTTTTAGTTGTAACTTGTCAACAATGTTATAGACAATGTGATATGATTTAGTGATATTTGCTGCTGTTTGAATTAGGCAGACAGAGAAGAAAACAAAGTTCTAAAACAGTTGAAAATAAAGAAAGAACTATTTAGTATAATTTGAAAGAAACAAATGACAATTTCTTTAGCACATAAAGAAACATCCTATGTACAGAAAGTCACATTGGAAGGGTAAATACAAAGTAAATAAGGTAGAAGCTGGCAAGCTAAAATGAACTGACATGTAGTCAATCTTCAATGTGGAGATGGCACAAGATGCTACCATTATAATGTACATTTATTAAAGAATGTTACTTTCCTCTCTTTCCTTATAGCTTAGAGGGAAAAAAGTGTTCTAGAAAATGCTCCTTGGGTTGTCTCATTAATTAGTGCATTGTGTAGTGTCAGATATTTCACTTAGGAGGTCTTCCTCTGATTTTTCTCTTGTTGTCACTGAAAATACTTGTTTTGAAATGTGTTATCAGTAAACTACATTGCATATCCAAACTGTTTTATTTGTTGTTTCTGGTTTGACTCTTTTCCTAATTTTCTCAAAGACATATTATGTCAATAATGCTAATCTTTCTTTTCTATTTTGCTGTTAATGTTTGGCACATCTGCAGAAATATTGAGATGTATATTGCATTGTTGTATTCATCAGAAAGTTCTAGTGCACCTGGTCTCAATTTCAGTTGAAGTTTACCAATTTTCTACTACAATACTTCTCAAGCACTTATATTACTCTTCATATGTTTAAATTGTGATCATTTTTAGCAAGATTTTCACTACCTTACTGATAATTTTTTTTAAAGCACTCATCTCTCTCCTTGTGGGTTTAGTAATCTCTGATATAATTGTTAGGTTAACTCTACACTGTCTTTACAAGTGTAGTAATTGTTATTTTGTTTTCAAGTTAATGTTTCTCATTATTTCTGGCGTTTTGATAATGTGGAAACATATCAAAGTCTTGTTTCTGAATGTGATACTTTTGGCAATGTGATAGGACATATGAAAGTCTCTTTTGCATGTGTGATGCTTTTGGCAATGTGATAGGACATATGAATGTCTCTTTTGCATGTGATATTTTTGGCAATGTGATAGGACATATGAAAGTCTATTTTGCATGTGTGATACTTTTGGCAATGCGATAGGACATATGAAAGTCTCTTTTGCATGTGATACTTTTGGCAATGTCATAAAAGTATTTCTTTAATGTGATACTTTGACAGTGTTTACGAGTTGGGAAAAAACCCTTTGGTTTTGGAAATTTGTCTTTATGCCTAACAGAAGGGATAGAAAAATGGCACTAAAGTTTAAGATTTGTAAGCCTTTTATCTTCAATGTACACATGAAAACTTGAAGCATACCTGCCCCATCAAAGTTATAGTAATTAACCCAAGTTTCCTGGCCACATTTAAAATATTTATGCTTGATAAGTGAGGAAGACAATCATTGCTGACAGTGCATGATGTTTTAGGACAGTGGTTCTCAAACATTCATTGTCCTCCACCCCTGAGGCTAACACATCAACACCTACCTTTGGTTTTTGGTTGTGTAAATTCATCTTCAGACCTGATTTTGTTCCTTAACTCAACAATTTATGTAAATTCCTCCTTACACCTCTTCTATTCTTCTTCCCTCAGCACTCCTCCGATGAGTAAACTAATCTTAACAGTTCTCTACTTTCTATCTATCATTGACCTTTTGAGCTATAGATGATCCCATAGGGCAAAGACTCATATACTCTTTCCGTTTTGAAATTTTCTTTCTAGCAGTTTCAATCTTTGCAAATATCTTTTATCAAATCTCGCCATTTGTCTCTGTACAAGCATCTCGATCTTATTGAGAGAGCGGATTCCTGCTGCCTTTGCCTCTCTGATCAATGTTCTTCTCAGTGTTTCTCTGGGTTGGCCTCTTTACCTCCTACCTGTTCCGTCCCAGTCCGTCAGCAAATTCAGCAGAATTGGAATAATGCTGTAGTAGCTTTTTCTTCTTATCTATTTAGTAGCACCATCATATTACACAATGTCTGATGCACAACTTACTCAAGTAGGACTTGATGAAAGTCTAACATTATTACACCATTAGCAGATAATTCAAACATGTGTTGGTCCACTCTTACATAATATCACTGATTTTTTTATTTGCTGAACGCAAACAGGCAGCCATTCCCCCTACCTTTCAGCCCCATTAGACTTTCCCTGTGCCATTGCTTGTGCACCAAACACCACCCACTACACTTTATCCACCATGAAATTACTATTTTAGATTTCTATTCACAAGCTAAAAGTACAGATTCTTTCCTTTTATTATTATTTTTTTTTAATTATAGAAACGTATGTAGAGTTAAAAATAGATCTCTAGTGAAATATTTTTACAAGCTGTGTGTTTTTTTAATGTTGATTAAATGATGCTGCTGTTAAATGAGGTTTTGAAACATTGAAAGAAATGTTTCTGTACTTGCAACTGTAGTACTAAAAGATATAAATCTGTTGTTACAATTGCATAAGAAACATGAAATTGTTTTTAATATACACAATTAAACAGTGTTATTTACAGCATTACATGATATACTGTACTTTATTTATAACCCTACTTCATTATGTAACAGTATAACTTAACACATTCCATACCATGAGCCACATTTTGTGGCTCTTGCAGCAGATGCAAGAAACCCAAGAGCTATGTTTGCGGCTTTTAATTTATTGATATTTCCACGATTAATTTCACTAAAACAAAGCAATTCTTTTATTTAATCTCTTTTCCAACTTCTTGAGCAAATTGCCCAAACAAACCATGAGCTTAGGATCAACTTTAAATTTATTTTCCAGCTGTTATTTCAAAGTTAAAAAAAAAAAAAAAAATAACCAAAAACAGTGTGACCACAGCGTGTGCTCTTGGTAGCAAATGTGTTAAAAGATGTTTTACTTGTACAAGTTATTTCTTCTCTAAACTGACGTGTCTGTTATTCTTTAAAACATCTTTAAAAATATTACAGAGATGCCAGGCCTAAACATTAATAGAAAGATAATCAATAACCTAAGATATACTGATGATACTGTATTAAAACAAAAACACTATCTTTATGACACATATTACCATTGTTGGTGTATGTCAGGGCTCATGACAGAATCCGAGTCCGAGGGGTAGTCGTCACAACGCGTGAGACTCTGGATTTTTATTTCACACACCACACCCCCCCCTAAAAAAAAAAACCAGAAAGAACCCTTTCTGTCTACCGAGGGCTTCGAACACCATATGCCAGCTTTTCAGCCAGCAAAACAGTTGCCGCATGCAGTGTAGTGAAGCTACTGTATTACAAGCAGAAAATCCTAAAAATCTACAATTACTTAATGAAATAAACATGACAAGCAAAAAATATGGATTATATATGAATATGAAAAAGATTTAAACTATGAACATAGACAAAGATAATACTCAAAATCTACAAGCGAATAAAAAAGTTGAAGGAATAGACATGGAGACAGTTCAGAGCTACAACTATCTTGGACATACTATAACCAGTGATGGAAAATGTAAAACTGAAATAAATAAAAGAATAGGAAAGGCAAAAAGTAATTTTAATGCCATAAAAAATATATTAACAGCAAAAAGAATAACATCAGGGCTTAATCTAGGAATTGCAAAATTGTTATCTTCTCAACATTCCTGTATGATGCAAAATCATGGACATTAGACAAGAAAACTGAACAGAGAATCAAAGCCTTTAAAATGTGGATTTATAGAAGAATAGGTAGAATTGGATGGAAATAGAAAACAAATGATGAAGTCTTAAAACAACTAAAAATGAAAAGAGAACTCTAAACACAATTCAAACAAGACAAGTGAGATTTTTGGGGCATGTTAAAAGACACAGCAGCCTACTAAAAGTAATATTGGAAGGGAAAATACAATGTAAAAGAGGCAGACCAAGACTAACATGGATGAGTAACATCGAAAGATGGACAAGTCAGCCTATAACAATCTGCACCACCAAAGCAAGAGACAGAGCAGAATGGTAGCCAACCTTCGATGTGGAGACAGCGCTCAGTTCGTTCGCTTTCATCAGCTTTGACCTCTGACGAAGTCCCACCCACTCAATTTTGTGGGACTGAATTTTGCGTGTAAAGTCTGTTTTATCCCATTACAGGATGCCCCTCGCCATACAGGCAGATTTACTCCGACTTCAGAGGTACAGCGCTCAGTGAATGAAAAGGTAACGTATGGAAAGTCATTTTTTAATGAGATACTTTTGGGCCATAAGTCGTTACCCTGATTATGAAGGGAATGTATAGTATTGATTCTTTTCAATATAGCCACCCATATGCGAAACCCTACTTAGGAATGCTATTTTTCTAGTTAAACCAATCTAAACCATGCTAGTATGACTTCCCCATCACCGGCAAATTGATTTCCACTGAACTTTTTTTTTAATAAAAGATTTGGGAAAAGGACACAAATTCTGATGCAGCCAAATCTTGTGAATAGATTTTGCATGAAAGAATCTCAATATTCAAATTGTTAACTTTTAGCTGAGAAAACCTTTCTACGTGAAAGGGTGCACTGTATTGAAATGAAGATTTTGAGAACCTGGTATGTGTTGGTAACAGCATGAGTTTTATTTCAGCCCTGACCTCTGCTTTGTTTTGATAAACCTTTGCTGCAGCAGATTGGTTCAGTAAGGTGTGTTGTATCATGCACCCTAGTAGGAAAACCTGTTGAGGAATCAGATGCACACTCCACAAGAACAGTGCAAAAATGAGGGAACTTGGAATGGGTCCAGCTGCTTGCATTCGCCCGATGACTAAAGGAGTATACCTCTTCATCATCAGCCCTTAAAAGAACGTTAAGTGTGCGTGTCTGTGTTGAGTTGTGGTTTGCAGTATAACTGTGATATTTGTGCCTTTCTGGCCCAACACATCTGACTTCAGCATGACATTTTTGAGTACCGAGTTGTCTTCCCCTCTTTGATCCCTACTCGCTTGGTCAGGCTAGACAAGTTAGTCTGTTACTAGAGCACCACGGAGAGGTAGAGTAGGGTTTGGATGGTTCTGGTTCACCGATCCTGGTGCAAGCCATCATCAGTGGGTCGCTGACAACTTCCAGCTCTGCTGCTGTGAGACTCGCCTTCACCTTCTGGGCGCAGTTTAAACTTTCACCTGTCACTTCCTTCATAGTCATGGTAGAGTTATGGCCAGCCTTTGCAGACAGGCACAACAGGGTTTTATGTAAGTTGTTGGCTAACTGTTGTCGTGAGGGAATCATAACCATTCAATCCAGGATATCTCCTTATACTTTCTCCCTTAGACAAACCAGAAAGACAGTTAGTGGTCTACACAACCAAATATGGGTACAGAATTTTGAAAAATCCACAAACAATAGAAAACATTTCTGTTGTTAGTTTGTGGATATCTCGCCATGGAAGTTTTTATCTGCAATAAATATATATTTATTATTATTGTGTCTACACACATTAGTAGTGCATTCTAGAGACAAACATTAATGTATTTGTTGCCATACAAAGTATAACCTATTACATATTTGAAACTACACCAGCTGACTCTTGGTGACCATATGCAGTGGAAGTACACTCTAACAATGTAATGGAACTATGAAAGTGCCAGGAAAATAATGTGATCAGATTGTTGAGAACTATTTAGGTTCTTCTTCTATAAAGTTCCCCAGTGATTCTTCAAATAAAGACATAGGATCTCTAACAAATTATGTTTTATTATTTTATGAATAAAACTTAAAGAGACTATATAATGCTGCTAGTAATTTAATCTAACGTGATTTTTATACTGCTATAATAATGCATTGTTACATTATCAAAATATTTTGGAGATAAGTGCAATTTCATAAAGACACTTTGATAAACTGAAAGAAAAATGCATACATTTGAAGGCTTATGAATAGAAGCTTCTCAACTAAAATATAATTTTGGGAAATAAATGATGCAATGTAAAGAAAAACGCATCAGTGAATTAAAAAAAGCATTTGTACAATAATAATGTGGGGATGTTGCCTTGGTAATAATAACGTGCAACAAAGAGCAGAGACTATGAAACCTCATCATATATGACTAGTTGCTATGAGATCAAACATTTTGAAAAGTTGACATAATTAACTGGAGATATATGGTCTGGAAACCTGATAACAGGAAATACCGGGAACAAATGAAGCAAAGTAAAGTTAAAAGTAGCTGCAAGAGGAACCAATAGTCCATTCAATTAATTAAATATAACAGTGATAACTGAAGGTTTATTGGTATGTTTTGAGTGCATCATATGTTTTAATATGATAAAATTAGTGATTTTTGGATTAGTGATTTATAGCAAGTTCTTCTGTGTTTGGTCTAACGATTACTGCTTTATTAAAAAGATAAGTGAGTACACTAGTGTTGCCGTTGACAGCAACCTGTGATATTTGTGAACCTTTGATGCGTCCAAGGATGGCAATTACCAGATGACCTTCCATTTCTATCCCTACTTCAGACTGGTTAGTTTAATCTGTTACCATAGCAACTAAGGGAAGTTTTGATCGGTACACATGCAGTCAGCTGTGAGTCACTGATCACTTTCAGGTGTTTTGACCCACATCATTGAAAATTAGTGGCAATGTCTTTTGTAGCATAGCAGATTTATTGATTTCTTTGCAATATGGAGCCAAATTGCATCTGCAAGACACAATAATATGCACTACAAAAATAACTATTCATAGAAGTTCAATCATGAATAAACAGCTGTAAAGAACCAACACATCAAATGGGCTAAGTGGCCTGGTGACTAAAACAGAAAGAATGGGTTTTTTTATAAAAGATAATACTGCAAAAGATAAAAGAGAAATACTGCAAAATTTCAGGTAATGAAGAGGCGGCCAGACAGACAAAATAAAGTGTTTGTTTTGTGTTTGCTAGCTTTCACCTCTGGCAAAGTTCCTAGAGACTAGGAACTGAATTTTGCATGTCAATTAGTTTTTCCCAAGACAGGTGGAAACAGATATGTAGTGCTCTTAAGAGAAATTACACTAATCAGGACAACTTTGAAAGTGTTTGTTAAAAATCTATATAGGGAGTTGAACGGTAGAAGCAGAAGAAGAGTTGTTGAGCTCTGCTCAGGTGATTTGTAAAATCAAAGTATTTGAATTACACACTCCGCAAATGTCTGGATACATGTCAAACATAAATCCAATTTGAAATACCGAATGTTTCTGCATGCAATTGCTTTAACTCAGATGTTGAGAATCTTCAATTGACTGTTGTCATCTTCAATGTCACCAATGAGACTAATAATTAACCAAGTATGATGATAGTTCAATTCTTGGCTGGCAATCCATCTAGAAGAAGGGGAACTTTCATCACAAAACCCTCCACTACCTTGTGGACTAGATTCTAGTTAGAATTAAAGGTTATGGGAGTAAACCCAAAATCCGGGAGGGACTCTAAGGCAGTAGATGGCATTAACCGTCTTTCTAGCATCCCTGCACCTTCTTTCATTTCTGAACGTATGGACTTGTCCCTCTTTCGGAAATTCTTGAAACGAAGATGAGAGAGAGATAGTGCGACTGGGTAAAGCACTATCTCCAAATTCCGTGTCCAGGCAGAGTTGGCAAAGTGAAATGAGGAAAAAAGCATAAAGACTGATGAAAAAGGATGGAAAACCCTGTGTAACAGTGGGCCTGATTTGTTCATTCTGTGGCCATGTGTCTTTGTCAAACATTGGTAGAATTAGCCATGAGAGAAGCTTTTCGACAAAAACAAAACCCCCCCCAAAAAAAAAAAAATTTCACAATAGCCTCCACTAGACCGTCGGACAAGATGAAAAAGGCCATATATTAGTTCAAGCTGGTCGGCTCAGGTCATTTATAAGAATTTATATATTTAAATTACACTCCACTCTGCTACACCTCAAATATCAGGATGTATGTCAAACAAATTAACTCTTTTTTTTCCTTAATTTACTACTACTCATCTTTAGCATCAACCCATATATGTCCGTAGATGCACTGTGTTGAGCTTACAGAAAGCTGTAATATAAGCACCTTTTGCCCCAACATATCCGACTCCAATAATATGCATATATTAATTATGCAGATGACATATATTATGTGAATTATTTTCTCCTTGTACAACTATTAGAAGCACAATGATTTTTGTGTGCATGTTAATCCATTTGACAAGCTATAAATGTGACAACCTACAATAGGTATTCTAAAAAATTTAAAAATAAACTGTAACTGATAAACTAGAAAACTAAGTTATTATATTGTAAAGAGAAAGAGTTGAATTAAAACAAAAAATACAACAAAAAGGCAAGTTGCAAGGCATTTAATAAAATACGGCATGAGTTCATACATGAGTCAAGTAAAAACCATCAGAAACAAGACAGAAAACAATTGTGAAAACTGATTTCAAATGTCTAAATGATTTTTTAAAGCTGAAAATATTGAGGGCAATCTATTCAGCTGTTATAGTTATTATAAATTAAATTGTGTTCCAGTATCATTTGAAAAAGTGATGCAGCACTGAGGTCTTTAGCATCCATTTGTTGAATTAGAGAACAGGTTGGAGTTTTAGGAGTAAAAAATATGGAAGTGAGAACCTGTTAAGTTGCAGCAGATGTTGCTGAATTTTTTGGATATAAAATTGAAAATGCATTTGATTTTTCCATCAAAATTGAACATGACATGGAACTATAATTCTAATGGCACATAATTTGATAATACAAAGTGTATATTCCAAAAGCTGTTTTAATAACAGTGCTCTCTGATGCTTTCTAGTCAGTTAAGAGTTTACAATAGCAGCATCAAAGAGATTCCTCATAAACTTGTGCAATGATGACAATATTTACAGACACGACTGTTGAAACATGTTTAGCACTAATAGAAAGCTGGAGTGAAATCTAAAAGGTACAGTAACTAAAAATCCAGCCAGTGTGTTTCTAGATGTCATCATTGTTTTAACATTAATGCAAAAGCCTTTTGTAGGGTTAGGGGATCTATTGCAGTTGGTACAGTTGCACAGGATATGATAAAAGTACCAAAAATGAAGACATTATACTTGCAGCCTAATTAATTAGTTGTGGTGCCTAATTATTTAGCTGTACAATTTCTTATAGTTAACACACACAAGCCAGAAAGTGATCAAACCTCAGTTACAAATAAATGCAAAAACATGAGCGAGCAAAGGTGGTACTGCTCAAACTATAATTTCAGCCAGAATTAATTGGTTGTAACATTCTCTTTTATTTAACGGAAGCCAGTAATTGACTAACTCTCAGTCAAAATAAAATACAAAACATTAACGAGCAAAGGTGGCAATGCTCAAATTATTTTAATCAATAGAATTTCCTTATTTACAGAATTTCTCAAATTCTTTCATACTCTACCTCAAAGAAGTTTAAAGAACGCTAGATAGAGGTTCTCTGTTGTGTTCTTAAAATGCAAAAATAAAATCTATACTATGTCAATTTCTTGGCTTTGTGGTAGAGAGCATCTACCACCTTTCCCATGTGTTGTATTGTGTCCAGAGCATTGACATATGTCTTATCAGACACAGTTTCTTCAAATACTATAAGAACACCAGCACCCTGATCAAGGATACCTGAAGATTAGAATTATTCAGTGTCAGTGGGAAATTTACCATTAAAACATTTTTATAGGATATAAACGCACTACACTCTCCTGCTATAAAACTACAATCAAAATATCTTTTTTTCTTGACAACTGTAGGAATAAATTCAACTCCCTTACCTGCTCTTAAAAGAATATTAAGTGAGCATAGAAGCGTTTTCTTGATTTAACCCTGGCTTGTGATACATAACAAAAATATCAACATTTTCTTTTTTAATTTGACAGTTTGCTGTGGGCAAGCATTTTTCCCCTCCCTATATATTCCTATATATATAATATCAGCAGGGCTGAAACTAAGAATGGCAAAATGTTACATCGTCTCAATATTCCTGTATAGTGGAGAAACATGGACATTAGACAAGAAAACAGAACAGAAATTGAAGCCTTTGAAATGTGGATTTATAGAAGAATAGTAGAATTGGATGGAAAGAAAAGAAAACAAACGACGAAGTTTTAAAAATGAAAATAAAAGAGAACTACTAAATACAATTAAGACAAGACAAATGAAATTTTTGAGGCATGTTAAAAGACACAACAGCCTACTAATAGTGATATTGGAAGGGAAAATACAAGGTAAAGAGGCAAAGGCAGACCAAGACTAACATGGACAAGTAACATCAAAAGATGGACAAGTCAATCTATGACAGCCTGCACCATCAAAGCAAGAAACAGAGTAGAATGGTGATCCATGGTAGCCAACCTTCGTTGCGGAGAAGGCACTTGATGATGATAGATCATACCTTACTAATTATTACTTCTGGTGACACTTGAGTGTTGCATTTGGTTCTTTTGATGTTGGATCAAATACTGTGTGCTTCGTAAAAAGTATAAAAATCAGCTGTTTTTTTGTTTAAAAATGTGGCTAATTTTCAAGAAAAGATCCTGCAACGGATTAGCCGCCTTAAAGGTCAAGGCAGCTGCCAACATCGAGGAGAGGCTACTTACTCTTCTGTTCCAGGGATTAGTCCTTGCACCAATCGAGTATGCCCTAGCAATTCTTACTGTCAGTACGACTCAAATTGATAGATTGGAGAAAATACAAAATGAAGCTATGTGCATTATCTTGGGATGTACAAGGGACACTCCCTGTGTAGCAATGAGGTATCTTCTTGACTTTCCAACCATGGATGACAGAATCAAGATCTGGAGAGCACGAGCATACCTCGTAAGATTAGTACAGACATTGCACCACGTGCTCAACACAGGGAAAGGTGCTAGGCTAAAAAGAGGCAAATCATGGTGGGCCGAGCAGAAGATGTCATCAAACAGGTCTGTTGGCTTACCAATATCAGCGTTGGTGAGGAGTGGATACCGGTGCCTACGTCTTTCAAGGGGACTTTCTTGTGTATTGTCACACTCGACAGAAAAGTAGGGAACAGAACCCAGTCATGGTTAATGCTGAGGTCAACGGTCTCATCTGCGATAACACTGATGAGAAAGATGCAGTCATCTATACAGAGGATCTGTAAGACGACACCAAAGAAGTGCATGGGCATTTACAGCATGCTCGGCAGGCAGAATAGTTACGAAGACAGTGGTGCATACGTCAAACCATGAGTAGCATGACAATGGAGGTGATGGCAGTGACCAAGGCATTCAAATGGTTAGAGTCACAACTGAGTGATTTGATGAGCATGATACAAAAAAGTGGAGGCGGGCTCTGTACGCATGCAATGGGTAGAGTCGTTGCAGGAATCCAATATACGTAAGGTCACCTTTGTCTTGTCCTTGGACATGGGGAGTACGGGGAAATGAAAGAGCGGACAGGTTGGCTAGCTGTGCTGTCGTGAGGACGGGCAACCAATGGATTGGGCGGACATCATCAATGCCCTCTGAGATGTGGGAAGAGCACATGACTTCGACAAACACAGATCCACGTCACTTCTTCGGATGATGGAAATGGGAGTTAAGATGGGCATAGCCAGAAATGAGAAACTTGTGGCCGTAAAGAAGACTTATCAACCAACATAGAACTGGAGTCGTCAGTCGCTGGACACTGGGAATTGCTGAGGAGGGATCTGAGCACTATGGACATGTTCGAGTGCAATGATGATGACCCGCAAATAACTCAATTTCTTCCATTGTCAGCGAGACATAAAACAAACCTTGCAACACGGGAGAGGTAGCGAATGATGCTAAGAGGAAGGCACACATACGGGTTGGATTGACGGTCAACATGTGAATAGACAAAGTAACACCTCCAGGGTTTCAGGACATAAATCGAACCTAGGCTAGGATCACATGCGATTCCCATGTCTCTCTTGTGTAAACACACAGCTGTGTAGCAAAGTTCAAACAAAATTCTATATTTCCGAACTCCAAATGTAACAATTAGTGATCGTCATTTTGACGAACATCTCATAAAACAC